>CM022944.1:134898797-134952337 GCA_012931725.1 Litsea cubeba
CATTTTGCTATGTTCCTTTGCTGAAATTTCAAATTCCTTATAGAATTGTTGACTTGAAGGGCGAAACTCTCCAGTGGGACCAACCTAAGAAAAACTTAAGCTTAGGCTTTCAAAATGTAAGCCCTTATCACTTTGGTGTAGAACATTCCTAATTTTACTTTAATAAAAGTTGTCCCCACTGTAAAATTGGGTTGAAGAAAGAAAGAATATCGTGATTGTAAATATGATTAATAACACATGAGATCGTGTTGATCATGTTGACAATTTTCGGATCAGCCAGCCCATATTTGGTGTTAAATTTGGAGACATCCAGGGGCAGACCTAAGTGTAGGCCAGCCCCCCCCCCCCCCACCCCCCCCCCCCCCCCCCCCCCCCCCCCCCCCCCCCCCCCCCCCCCCCCCCCCTCCATCCACGATCCCCTTAATTATATGTAATATATTTTTAATTAATTATATATCAGTTTTATACCAAGTGCACCCCCCCCCCCCCCCCCCCCCCCCCCCCCCCCCCCCCCCCCCCCTCCCCCCCCCCCCCGCCCCCCCCCCCCCCCCCCCCCCCCTTTAATTGTTGCACATACGTAAAAAAAAAAAAAAAGACCCAATTGAAATGGCCTTTCATCCATCTCCTCGTAGCCCATCTCCAAAGTGGGCCACTAAGTCCCAAGTACTAAGTCCCAGAAGAACTACTGAGAAAAAGGGAAGCCCAAAGTCCATCCCTTTGTAAATTGTAATGCTCCAGATTTTCAGGAAAAACCTAATACTAAACCTTAATTCTCTAAATTTTCCAGCCACCGAGGACCCTTCAAACACAATCCCCATTCATCCACAATCACCAAACAGAACCTCACCTTCCCCATCTCCCCATTACCATCGAAGCTCCCCGCTTTACAAATTCCCATCTCAGTCAAACTTCACTCCACAATCCCTCTGGCCTCTGTTGACCGCCCCCACCTCGTAGGAAACAAAATAAAAGAAAGAGAGCATTGAGGTCTTAAGAAAGAAAAGAAGAGCAGAAGTGAGCGTACCGGTACCTTGCCGAGCTTCTTCAAATCTTCCTCTTCATTTTTGCTCCTTGTGTCGAGCAGGTAGAAGCCCATGCTGCCCATCCAAAAGTCTCTTATTTAAAACTAGACTTCGCAGCAAAATGGAGAATGAGTTTCTCACAAACTCTTGTCTTGTGTACATTGAGAGGGAAATTGCAAAGAAGTTTAGCACAGAATCAATCATTGAAGACTTTTAAGATTTAAAAGAACGTCGAGTTCCATTTTGAAGGATTATGGAAGTTGGGATGTACTAAAATACAATTATTTATGTCAGCTAGATCTTGATTTTATTTTTAGTGCGAAATTTAGTCTTTGATTTTAATATATTTATCATGCTTGAACTTGGATATATGTCCAGAAAAAAATTTAAAAAAAATATTAACTATCTTAATTTGTTAAAATATATTTATTTAAGTTCCCCCCCCCCCCCCCCCCCCCCAAAGATGAAATCCTGGGTCCGCCCCTAGAGACATCCCATATGTGAAGGTATTTACTATGAAGTGCTCAAGTTTTCAACCATGGTACAATTGAGTTCTGCAAGAGTTTCAATAGCTAGGTGCCACGTCAGTTTGTTTGCTATGAAATAGAATTATAAAAATGGTTATTCTTACATGTCACTCAACTTTTAACAGTTTCTAGGTTTCAATCATCTAAATTATTAATTTGAAAATCAAGAGCTTCAAATACTCCAAACAGTCATTGTATCATGGAAACGAGACAAGAGAGATGTGTGAATGTATAAGGGGATACTAAACTAACTTCCTGCTAAAGTTGGCAAGGTACTTTGCATTACTAAACTAATTTCTTAAAAGTGATATTTCACGTATACTTATTAGAAAGTACTTATAAAAAGTTAATTACTAAACTAACTTTTTAAACTTTTTGGACTTTTAAAAGTCAAAATCCCATAACCACTATTATGAAGTGCAACCAAATACATTCTTTGAGAACGTGCAATTACTCAGCTGGTTCGCAACCTTATTTTGCACCTGGCTATCTAGAGTTCGAACTTTGAGTATGCCGCTTCTTTCCACGGGCTCCTTTCCCACGGGAGTCGGCTGTCTGCCAGTATGTGCGGGCTCTCTTGGGTCCCAAGCCCAAGTGTAAAGGAAATAGAAAAACAATCTTTTGATTTTCTCGGTCAAGTCATTTATCCCCCACTTTATAGAAATGGTCACGTCACTGGCATCAATCCTTCATCTCTTCCAACATTTGATTCTGTTCTCAACTAGAGATGATGTCAAGATGATAATGGCCTATTCAAATCAAATTCTTTTCCAATATCAGGCAGAGATGCAAGCGCTTTATACGAGGGTTTGAGAATTTAATCAAGGAAGGCTGTGAAAATGTAATTGTAAGAGGTGATTCATCCATCATTTAAAGCATTGGACCAAGATTTGAATTTCTCATGGAGTTTAATGAATATATAGAAAAGAATTATGAGAATGTTCACGTCATGCGACTCATGGCAAATTTCCTTTTGTTCCAGAGATGGCAATATAGTGGCTCATCATCTGGCCAGACTAGGCCTTCCATCTATTATCTATTCAGTCAATTTACATCCAAAGGAAAGGTCGAGCTGATTTTGACTCCTCAACAACAGTGTTATACGGTGCAGCAGGGAATCTGATGTACTGGTCATGCTACAAATGATCCTACTTCTAATAGTCCAGGCCTCCAGAGGAAGTACAACTGTACTAGGTCTTTGTATTTAAGTAGTTTTGGGGACTGGGGTGGTTAGTGTTGTGTATAGTCGTGCCCTGTGTTTTGTCTTAGGCCTGTTTTGTGTTTGTTTTGTTAATAAAAAAATATTTTCTCAGCAAGAAAAAAAATAATAGTAATAATAATAATAAAGTCTTTATTCACCATATGACCAATCTTATGGTGGGGCCGTATTCTATTAGTGTGTAATTTGGAGATATCCTATAGATGGTGAGCAAGTTCATTTTGAGTGGCTCCGATTCTCAATTGGTAGATGTCGTTATAGGGTTTCCACTCTTTTAACTCAAGAATTTTCAATTCAAAGACTGAGGATACAAACTCCACAGTGAGTGCAACAATAGTTGGTATTCCGGTGAAACAGATGGGTGGAGGCGTGGTGCACTGTCAATTTTATGACTTTAAACACCCATGGATGATATATTTTTTACATATAATTTTAGTTTTACATCACAAACAAGCAGTCCATTTGCTAGAAGAATTGACTGACATACAATGCCCACCAAGTGGGGGCTTAGACAGTTACCAAAGAAAAATCAGCTATCCTACCAGCTAGGCAAGATTGAGTGGATGAATGTCGGTCATAAGAGAGCAACGTAGTCAACACTCCCTACGTTTTAATCCAGTTTCTCGTGATATGAAATGTAGACAATGATAGATGCTCTCTCTCCCTTTTCTTTTTTTTTATTTTTTTTGTGGGGTAGACGACAATGATATTTTTTTTTTAAATATATATATATAGAACCACCCAAACGGTCGGTTTCGACCGGGTGGTTCGGTTATTTCGGTCAATTTTCACAGCCCTAGTAGAAGACAGTGATAGATTATCACGTCAATACAATGGTTCAAATTTGGGGTTCTGTTTGTAGATAATCTTTAGCCATTAATAATCGTGCCTTGTGATAAAATAACTAATAATTTACTGCAAGTACCCTTATAATTTTTACTAATAACGGTTTTATTTTGTTGCCCTTTGATCCGACTGTTATCAAAATCATATGAAATTTGGTTTTCTCTTTGGTTAGATAAGTGGGTTTGTAGTGGGCCCTACAAACTTAGACCGTGAAAGTCGGAGATGGAAAACACTAGAAATACTTTTACATCCATACCTTACAAATTTTTGGGACATCTTATTTGATTTAGTGCATAATTAGATTTAAAGGTAACAAGATAGAGATAAAATATCGGAAAGAGGAGAAAATAGTACGAACACGTTTTAATAAATTTGATGCATTTTATCAGTTGCATGGTGAGCTTACCTTGATACTACAAGAATTGACATTAGCAGCAGTGGCAAATTTATGAATAGCTCATCCATCAACATTTGAAAAACAGATTCCTTAAAAGTAGATGAATTGGCAATTTTTTTCTCAAATTTGTGGTGGAGTTATTTTGGCGCCTCCAATCATATGAAATATTCATATTTGATCATTTCTATATTTTCATCATATTTAAGAAGACAGAAGCTACAATATAATATATGGATTCTAAAATCCTTCGATTTCTTTCTATACCCAACAAGAGATCATAACTGGACCCAGACCCAGACCCAAACAGGGGTCCATGTTTCAGGATGCTACCCTCATCGCATTTAATTAAAGAATTAGATATGACTACTCGAAGAGTTTTCTTTTTTTATTCTTTTTTGCTCTCTCCCATCCCCAAGTAACTAATACCCAGATTTATCATCAATGTCAAAAATTTTAATACAAAGGGGTCAAACAAATGATTCCACGTTTCCCATATATAATCTTCACTGATGCCATATCTTTCTCATTACGATCTTTAAAAGACAAAATTGGGAACACCATAAAATTTGTGAAAATTGTATTCTTCCATTATCTTTAATTTACTATCAAATGTAAAGACTGATATCAATATAAACAAACCTGTAAACTCATTTGTTCCATTATCTTTCTTCAAGTTTTCTTACTAGTTTGGTATGCTAGATTTCAGGTCCCTACTAGTTTGGTATGCTAGGTTAGTAGGTTTCAAGTCCCTATATATCAGTCCATTCAGGTTATGCTTTAGAACCAGTTATGGGTTCTGCATTACATTCATTCAGATAAAATGAATACAATAATAGATTCTGGAGCTAGTCATCACAGCAATGCATTTCTGCGTAGACTTTTTTTTGCTCTAAACTCATTTCTTCCAATTATGAGAACTGCAATGTTTTCTGAGAACTTACGTTTGGCGAAGTGAGGGGAGAAAAAAGGTGGGGTTGGTTCCGTTCTGCAAGGGGATTGAGGAGAACACATGAAAAAAGAGGGATATTGCCTATAGAGATGTCCTTGAATTTGACATTTGTTATTTCCTCCAGAGTTGTTCGTGCAAGGGCCTTTCGATAACATAAATATCACCCAATGCAATATCCATACAATATTGTAGTATTATTTTACGAATAGCTATATGGGAAGTATTTAAATTTAGACTATTTTAGAGCAAATATTAAGTCTAAGGAGAACTGTGTAGTCAAAACCCCTAAAAAACTAATTGCAAGAGACGATGGAGCTATCATCATTTTTCGGGGTGAAGGTAAAAAGGAAAGTGAAAATGAACCAAATGAAATCGTGAGTCATTTATCACAGGTTGGGCAAAATAGTCAAGAAAAATGAGAAAACCAGAGATCCGCCATTTTGGAATTGTTTCGTAGGGAGGGGTTCACTATTTTAACAAGTCCAAATCTGGTGAAGGTTTACCCTCGGTAACGTGGGGGACCAATCACCATTACCATGTGTCAAATCCCTTTGAGGATCCCAACTCCTCTTTTAAACCAAGAATTTTCAAGTCAAGGATCGAAAGGATATATACAGACTCCATGGCGAGTGTAGGAATAGTCGGTATTCCGGTGGGACGAATGGGTGAAGCACTGCCAAGTGTCGAGTGTCGACTATCAAGACATTGACTCTAAATTGATAGATATGTTATTTCCATGTAATGAGGAGCAAGTAGTCCATTCGCTGGAGACTTGACCGACCCACTAGGCTGCCCCTACAACAAGTTGGGGCTTAGACAGTGACCAAAGTAAAAGCAGCTAGGCCACATGAATAGCACTATCGGTCATAAAGGACAAACACGGTCAATACTCCTTGCGTTCTAATCACGTTTCTCATGACTATGATATCCAAACGTAGTCAGTACTCCTTGCGTTCTAATCACGTTTCTCATGACTATGAGATCCGGACAATGATAGATTATCATGTCAATTCAATTGTTCAATTTTTTTAGAGAAACAGAGTTAACAATCCCCTTACCTTTAATAATTGGATATAATCACTCAAATAGCATTTTTCCTCTCTCCAACCACGACAGTCTTATATATAAGTACTTCAGTATTTTGAAGAGATGAGTAAATGTGCCATTACATTTGGATAAGATCATATATGTGGTCATGGATCACAAATCCTGGTCACTCATTGTAAAATTAGCTTATGATGATTGAAGATAGTACAAGTGTTCACTAGTAAATATATATATAGGGATGTGACCCAGTGATAACTGTTCTCACGGAGTCCCGTGAGAACTTTTTATGGGGCCCACTGAGGGGCTCCATTTTAGAATGGGACCGGTAGGGATTGAAAGATCTATATGGAACCACCCCGAATATCAAGTTTGACCCAAATTCCATAAAAGGAATTGGTGAAAGGTGTCAAGCTGGTCGACGTTCTGCCTTTAGTTTTTTGCAAACGTTTTTTTTTTTTTTTTTGAAAGATAAGTTGGCCTTTCATTTTCTCTAAAGATCAAAATTTACACAAGAATAGCTTTCAAATCGAAATTGTAATCTGAACCATCCAAAATTTTTGTAGTTTTTTCATGATGTAGGTCTCGTTGTATTATTTGTATTGGTCAGGACTATTTGTATTGGTGCACACACATGCACCAGGTAAGTCTGAAGTTTAAAATACAAACCTTTTTCTTAGATTCAGTGAGCCCCAAAGTGTGAAGTTTTATGTCTTATGTCCTTGATGTTCAGGGCAGGCCCTGAGTTTTTTAGGGCCCAGGGCAAGAGTAAAAATTAGGCCTCTATATATATATATATAAACTTAGTGATGGCCTTATTCTTTTTTCAACCAATATCTAACTTGTCAAAATTAACTAAAATTTTAACATTCAAAGCATATAAATTCAAACTTCAAATTGATGATGATATTGATTGATGAATTGATGATGGCCCCTTGCTGATGAGTGATGCACTGATGCGATGACGGGGTCCGGGACTCTGGGGAATGGGGATTGGGGATGGAGAAGATTGAAGAACTGAAGATTGAAGAAGCGGCTGGAGCCTGGAGGTCGGCGGCGGTGCTGGGCCTGCTGGCCTGCTAGGCCGCTGCTTCTCAGTTCTCAGATCTGCTGCCTTGAAGAGCTCGATTTGGTGTGGGGGGCTGGAATTGGGGGACAGTGATGGCTATTACCAGAGAGCAATTTCTTTTTTGGGTTGTTGTTTGCTAGTTTATGGAGAATAAAATAATGGGTATTGGGTAGAGGAGATAAATAGAGCCATAGGGGTGGGTTGTGGAGAACGAAGAGTTGCAGTTGCATATGGTTAATGCATTCTTTGGGATTTGGCATTGTGGTTAATGTGTTTACCGTTAATTGGCTTTGGATATGGGTTAGGATTTTTTTAAATTGCTGGAATTTTTGGGCCACCCTGAAAAAAGGGCCCGGGGCGATCGCACCTTCTGCCCCTGGCCAGAGCCGGCCCTGTTGATGTTACATGTGTTGGGCCCGGCTCAATTTTGCCATTTAGTGCATTTAGCTATCGTACCAAATATATAGGTCGAAATTTAAACCGTGAGCCTAGAAGCAAGGCCGTCCCCACCTAGCTCTTCACGAATTGATAAGGGTCATTGCTGTTACATGTGTTGGGCCGAACGAGCAATCTGGGCATTGGTTAAACATTGGCTCAGGACCAACTTCACAAAACGGTTGGTACTTATTGGGCCAAAATTTTATGGATGGATCTAACCTCTAGGGCTAAGAACTTCCCAAAATTCAGCTTGAAATCAACTGGATAACTGAGATTGAGTTGGCCCAGCCCAATTTCATCCATACAAACTCAGCCTCCCTTTCACTCAAAATGGTTAGACCTACTTGGATAAAAAAAAGTGAGTATTCCGCTGGCGGAAGGAATGACAATATGGGTTGGGTTAAATGGGTTACTGCCCCCATCTGCTCCTATTAGGGGTAGATTTGGTAGTGTATTTTTATTTTTCCTTTGTTTTTTTAAGGATAGATATGATGTTGTTTACTCGATCCATGTCTCGTTTGAATTTGTTTGCTCCACCCCATTTATAATATGTTTCAATGAAAACATTTTCGCAACTCATCTGTATAGCTCAGCTGGTAGTGGGAATATGAGGTATATCTTGAGGTCCAATATTTGTAAATTAAATGGATTTTAACATTTTAGAACAAATAATAAGAAGAAAAGGAATGTAATCATCATCAAAGCCGACCTGTATTTTCATGGGACATGTTGGCACCAGTTATAAAAGGACTGTGAGTGGGACGGGGTGAGTTTGGATGAGTCAATTGTGAGTCAGGGTGAGTTAACCACCCCAACCCCTTGGCTGGGGTGAAAAAAAAAAAAAAACATCCCTAGGTAGCTAGCTGCACACATGCAAAATGCAACCAGAGTAATTGACCGGGAAAAAAATGATAAGAAGGTGGATATATAGCAGTTTGTGAACTGTACAAGAAAATTATTCAAGAACTAGCTATCTACGTTAAGAGCAATAAACTTTCTAAAATTAAAGGATACAATTTTATGGACTTCCAAATGATCAAAATTGAGATACGGATTAAATTGTTCAAGGCTCAAACGGTGGGGCCTATTATTATTATCAAGATCTGATAAGTCTAATGTATCACTTTTATTTAAATTTATGCGTAAAACAATATTTTTAAATTCAAATAACGCAGGATTCCTCCTTATTGCAAAAATGAAAAATCTGCACAGAGTAAAATCCTCTCATTGCACAAGTGCTCATGTCTAGATTTTTATATAACAATGGGCTCAATTGACACATATAATAATAGAGAAGAAAATTGTTAGAGAGGAATTCACGATAGAGAAGATAATTATTTTTTTTTCTGTGCATTTTTTTCCAGTTATTTGGTGCAACTTGTTTTCTTTGCGATAAAGGAAAGAAAATTAATATTCTTTGATAGAGAGAATTTCAATTTATTATGTGTGGAGTAGAAAAAATTTATTTGCTACTCTCTATTTTAAAAATAAAAATCTAAAGAGAACCCCGCCCTATGTGATGTGTATGTTCAAATCCATCTACTCCGTATGTGATGTGTATGTTCAAATCCATCTACTCCGTCCTTAATTTCTCCTACTCTTTTAGTACTTTAAAAAAAAACACAACATTAAAAATCCATGTGGATCTTCTCATAGAAAGACTTTTCTTCTCCTCCGTAGTTTGTCTTGGGCCAGACGAATAGTAGTAACATACCATTCAAATCTCACATGCATCCAGAACCAAAAAGTCCTCTTGGGTGCTCCTGATGACTATGCAAATGCTTAAAAGCACGCTATGGACATAAGTGACAACAATGGGCACTAGAAATGACCAAGAAAATCAAGATTTCCAAGTCTCTAGTCACAAAACAATCAATGATGTTGCTATCATGCGCCATGCTGTCTCACCTTCAAAATGAATACTCTCACCATGTATGAGATAGCTCCAAATCTATTTCTAACAAATATTGGCCCACCAATGTGGAGAGTAATAAATATGAGTAATGATGCAGTAAATTTATTAATTATGTTATTTGCCACATATTCAATCTTATGGCGAGACCAACTCATGTTGAAGTAGAGTTTTTATTTATTTCATGCACTAATGAGCACTTGTACCATCTTCAATCATCATAAGCTAATTTTACAATGAGTGGCCAGGATTTATTATCCATGACCACATATATGATCTTATCCAAATGCAATGGCCTTCAAAACACTGAAGTACTTATATATAAGACTGTCATGGTTGGAGAGAGAAAAAAAATGCTATTTGAGTGATTATATCCAATTATTAAAGGTAATCTATTGTTGTCTGGATCTCATGGTCATGAGAAACGTGATTAGAACGCAAGGAGTGCTGACTACGTTTGGTCCTTTATGACTGATAGTGCTATTCATGTGGCCTAGCTGCTTTTATTTTGGTCATTGTCTAAGCCCCAACTTGTTGTGGGGGCGGCTTAATGGGTCGGTCAAGTCTTCCAGCGAATGGACTGCTTGCTCCTCATTACATGGAAATAACATATCTATCAATTCAGAGTCAATGTCTTGATAGTCGACACTTGACACTTACAGTGCCTCACCCATCGTTTGTATCCTCCCGGTCCTTGACTTGAGAATTCTTGATTTAAAAGAGAGGAGTTGGGATCTTCCAAGGGATTTGACCCATGGTAATCGTGTGATTGGTCCACCACATCACCCAGGGTAAACCTTCACCAGATCTGGACTCATTAATAGAGTCAAGTAAAGTAAAGCCCCAATTTCTATAAAAAAAAAAGTAACATCACAAGCACTTTAATTCAAATTTCCTGCCATATTAACAAAAAGGCAAAAAAAACCTCCTTTCTCCACTAAAAGACAAAAAAAAATTTACTTTTCCATACAAAAAGTAAAAAAAATTCCTTAACAAACAACTAAAAATAATTATATATTAGAATCTCAAGTTTTGAGAAATACATGAAAAACACAAAAACAACAAAATCCAACTTCTTATCTTTTGCAATTCGCGGGCCTCTAGTTCATGATTCGAACTGCTTAGTATTCTTGAAAAAGTGCTAAATCCTAGCGTATAAAGTTTATGTCCTAGATCCTCATAGATCTTTTGAAATCTGGGGAAATTTCTTAAAATAACTAGATCCCACTTTATAATTTTCTTTTCACTTTTATAAGCTCCAATTCATTATCTGAATTGTTCAATGTATTTGACACTCATTCCTTCTTTTAATAAAGTAAACCTTTTGGGGTCCAAGACCTTGCTAAATTATATAAAAACTGAGATAGATAGATCGTTTATTGCTCTTCCTCTTTCTCTTCTCACCACTATATAAGTAACTTCTTAATTTTTATACGACCACACATCTACTTAAATCAGACATGGCAAAATGAATTGCACGTGAAAATCATATGAAAGTTAATATAGGTTGAATGGAGTTGCAAAAGTTATCCAACAACTATGGAGAAACCTTGAACTTATAATGGAACTGGCCCGGCTCAAATTTGCCATTCAGTGCATTTAGCTATCGTACCAATACAGGTCGAGATTTAAATCGTGAACCTAAAAGCAAGGCCGGCCCCCGCCTAGCTCTTCATGAATTGGCTATCTACGTTAAGAGCAATAAACTTTCTAAAATTAAAGGATAAGATTTTATCGGACTTCCACATGATCAAATTTGAGATACGGATTAAAGCATTCAGGGCTCAAAAGGTGGGCCTATTATTATTATCAAGATTCGATTAGTCTAATGTGTAGCTTTTATTTAAATCTATGCGTAAAACAATATTTGCAAATTCAAATAACGCAAGATTCTTTCCTATTGCGAAAATGAAAAATCTAAATAGAGCAAGATCCTCTCATTGCACAAGTACTCAAGTCTAGATTTTGATTTAACAATTGACTCAATCGACACATATAATTAGTTACTTTAAGGTGTGTTTGTGTAATGAGAGGAATTTGCGAGAGAAGAAAATTGTTCTTTTCTATGTGCATTTTTTTTTCAATTATTTGGTGAGATTTATTTTCCTTATGAAAAAAGAAAGAAATAATATTCTTTGATAGAGAGAATTTCAATTTATTATGTGAGGAGTAGAAAAGCACTAATTCCTAGTCTCTATTTTGAAAATAAAAACCTAAAGAGAACCCACCTTATGTAATTTGTATGTTGAAATGCATCTTCTCCTTCCTTATCTTCTCCCACTCCTGGAATCTTCTTGTGGAAGGACTTTTCTTCTCCGTAGTTTGTCTTCGACGAATAGTAGTACCAAATCATTCAAACCTCACATGCATCCAGAACCAAAAAGTCCAGATGATGGGCCTCTTGGGTGCTCCTGATGACTATGCTAATGCTTAAAAGCACACTATGGACATAAGTGGCAACGATGGGCACTCGAACTGGCTAGATAAATCAAGATTTCAAAGTATCCAGTCACAAAAGAAACAATGCTATTGCTATCATGCGCCATGCTCTCTCACCTTCAAAATGAATACTCTCACCATGTATGAGATATCTCCAAATCTCATTCTAACAAATATTGGCCCACCAATGAGGAGAGTAATAAATATGAGTAATGATGCAGTAGATTTATTAATCATGTTATTTGTCATATGTTCAATCTTATGGAGAGACCAACTCATGTTGAAGTAGAGTTTTTATTTATGGGATGTGATCCCCAGTGAAAACTGTTCTCACGGAGTCCCGTGAGAACTTTTTTGTAGGGCCCACTGGGGGGCTACATTTTAGAATGTGACCGGTGGGGATTGAAAGATCTATATGGGACCGCCCCGAATATCAAGCTTGGCCCAAATTCCATGCTTCAAACCCCTTCATCCATGGCCGACAAGTCCAATCCATTCGTATGGGTATATACTCGATCCAACAGTCCAGTTCATTCGCATTGGTGTCAAACCTTGGGGCGTGTGAGTATCAAAGGGGTCTATGTCCATTGCAAGGTTTGAATTAGGTGATAGGTGGCCCCACCCCAAAATTTTTACGGCGTGAGAACAGTTTTCACCATATTATTTTCTATATAATATTCATGACATTTACATGTAAATGACTTACCCTACGTTGGAGATGTGAAAACTTTTTCATGAAAGTGAGTTATTTTACACACATCTTTTACACATGCAATTATGAACTCCACGAAATAAACATACATGTATGTAAATTTTCCACATAAGTAATGATTACATACAGACCTAATTTCCTAAAAGTGACAGTCGTCCTGAGGGAAATTGGATATATAAGATCCTTGCAGTGGCCATTCTAGAAAATCATTTGAGAAACAGGAAGAGTTTTGTTTTTTATTTTTCTTTATTTTAATCCATACATGGATAACGGAAGGTAGAAAACTGAACTTGAGTTGATGTCAAATGATCATTATATCAAAGCTTAGGTCATATGTGAAAGCAATCAAAGACTCAAATTTTTTTCGAACTATGGATATGGTAACAATGAATGTCTAATTGGAGAAGGTAAAAGACGGCTTGGAGATCAAAGATGGGCCTCACACTTCAATGCAATGAGCGTACACAAGGACTCTCTCTCTCCTAACTCAGCCAACTTATGTCTACCTTATCTAATGAATAAAAAATTCAATCTGCAAAAAAAAAAAAAGTCCAGTCCGGGCTGGACTTTGGATTTCAAGCACTTAATCTAAGCCCGGCCCATATGCTAAACGGGCCCAAATCTTAGATCAGATCAAAGTTCTGACCCCAGTATTAAACTTGGCCCAAAGCAGACTGGGCTAGCTGGATTCGGCCTGGCCGGCCGTGGCATGGCTCCCATGGGAGAAATTCTTCCTATGAGACTGAGATACTCTCCCAGAATATACACAAACATCTTATACCTTTCTCGGCCTTTTGGCTAATAGTATACACAAACACATTTATTCTCATCTTGACAGAGTGATATAATGATACATGACCAATACATTTATTCTCATCTTGACAGAGTGATATAATGATACATGACCAATGAGACAACTTGTCCCAATTGGAGAAGTAAAATATTGCAATGCCACACCAACCCTCTCTAATTACGATTTTCCGGTTGCACTTACAGAGTCAAAAAATAGCAATTCATGCCCCATTTTTCATCATCTGTGATTCTGTGTTAGACATCAGGAATCTGATTTTCAGAGGCCAGCTAGCAAATCACATGCATCACATTATTCTAAAAATCATTTGATCATTCTACTTTGCAAAATGGTTGAATCACATTTTCTTTTATTAAAATAAAAAAAAAGAAAGGCGGTCAACTACTGCATTTTCTACCGGAAATGGGGGAAATAAAAAAAAAAACAAAAAAAACAAAACTACTGCATTTATTTGCATTCAACCCAAGTTTTTAATAAGAATGGATCCTTATCCAAATGCGAGTGGTGAGAAACGTCAACTCTTACTTGGATGCCAGGGGTTCGAATCCTGGTTACGTCACATCTTCCCGCTTGTGCGAGTTCCTTTTCCACTTGAGTGGGATATCTTCCCGTGTGTATGACGGCTCTCTCTTGGGTTCCGGCCCTCTTGGCTGTGGTACAAAAAAAAATCCAAATTTTTATATCGGCAGATAAATTTATATATTAAAATTTTTCCTTGATTAGTAATATCAATATATACCAATAACATAATATTGTTGCGACTCATATGCCAATGAAAATTTATCAACTATATTGTTCGCACCTATCGATTTTCTCTAGTGATAAAAGGTTTGATATTGATAATCAGAACTAATAAACGCCCTTTTTTTTTTTTCATTTTGCTTTTGATAAACACCTATGCATCCGCAAAAACGACTTACACCTTTGATACAAATAACCCTTTGATCATCTTCTTATTATAATGAGAGGTGAAAGGAGGTACAATAATCCCTTGTCAATGGCTTCCAACTCTCTCTTTTTTTTTTCTCAGTTAAAGGGAACACAGAAAGGAAGTACGGTAATCCATTACCAATGGCTTTCAAGTTTCTAACTCTCTTCTTTTTCTCAATTAAAGGAAACATATTTCTACTTTGTATGTCTTTTCTGGTATCTCATTTTTTAAAGGTTTAGGTGATCAAATCGCGAGTTCTAAACATACAAAAAAACTCAAGGGTTATGTTCAAAACCCTGTTATTTTTATTTTCAAATTAATCTAGGTGGACAATTCACCATTTTTCCTCATCAATTCTGATGAAGCCAAAAATAGGTTTCGGACACCACCGGTCAAGTAATAAATGCTAGGTGAAAATGTAGTAAATAAATGAGAGAGAGAGAGGGAATTTATAGTGGTTCGGTCTGTATGACCTACGTCCACTTTGAATATGGTGATCTTTCATTGATAAGGTGGATTACAAGCGAGAGAGAGAGAGTAAGATGTTCATCCTCTCAGTGATAAGAGGGCTCCTCTATTTATAGTCCTCCCCTAACAGATGGGGACGACTTCTCTTTGGAGCCTCAGAGCTGTCCTCGAGGGACGGGCTAGGTGGAGGCAGGTGAGATATTCTCCGCAGGAATTGGTAGAAGCGGGACTGCTTCCAAAGCGACGTAGATGCCTGCCGTGACTTGGTCACTCCGTGGATCTGGACCTGGGCTTCCCTGGTGGATTTGGATCTGGCTCATCATATTCTAGGCCACTTGGGCCTGACTCATCATTTGCCCCCAATGCCCTGCCACAAAGAAGCTTTGAAAGGGGGGCATTTTGAGAAGAAGGAGATGAGCCTAAAACTTGCTAAAAAGAATGCCCCAGACCCAAAGTTGGAGCAGAGGACGAGGTACCAAGCGGCCGATCTGCAGTTTGCTGTGCAGGCGGAGAGGAGGTGGTTACGCCAACAGACGAAGCAGGCAGCAGGAGGCTGGGCGCCCGGAAGAGGCATGGGCGGTCGACAGGCAGTCTGGGTGCCAGGAGCAAAGGTGCCAGGGAGCTGGGCGCCAGGGTGCTAGAGTGCTGGGCGCCAAGGTGCTAGGGTGCTGGGCGCCAGCAGGGAGCTGGGATGCCAGGAGGATCTTTAGTATCCAGGAGCGGTTGAGGCCCGATTGTTGACATTCAATCTGGAAAGAGAGGCAGACTTCTTGCCTGCTTGAGAGCAGTGCAGAGACGAAGCGTTTTTTGCAACCCGCGAGAGGGCCGCTAAGCTGGATATATAGACTGCCTGTTTAAGAACAGTGCAGAGGCCAAGCTTTTTGGCGACCCGCGAGAGAGCCGCTAAGCTGGAGATAGGCTGCCTGTTTAAGAACAGTGCAGAGGCCAAGCTTTTTGGCGACCCGCGAGAGAGCCGCTAAGCTGGAGATAGGCTGCCTGTTTAAAAACAGTGCAGAGGCCAAGCTTTTGGCGACCCGCGAGAGAGCCGCTGGAGATAGGCTGCCTGTTTAAAAACAGTGCAGAGGCCAAGCTTTTTGGCGACCCGCAAGAGAGCCGCTAAGCTGGAGATAGGCTGCCTGTTTAAGAACAGTGCAGAGGCCAAGCTTTTTGGCGACCCGCGAGAGAGCCGCTAAGCTGGAGATAGGCTGCCTGTTTAAAAATAGTGCAGAGGCCAAGCTTTTTGGCGACCCGCGAGAGAGCCGCTAAGCTGGAGATAGGCTGCCTGTTTAAAAACAGTGCAGAGGCCAAGCTTTTTTGGCGACCCGTGAGAGAGCCGCTAAGCCGGATGTATAGGCTGCCTGTTTGAGAACAGTACAGAGGCAGGTCACCACGTAGGGCGATCCGCGAGATGATTCATCCAAATGGAACGTCCAAGAGAGAGGAAATCATCCCAAGAGAATGCAAGTAGCTGTAATGATGGGTGCAGTAGAGAAAAAACAGACGGAGACCGTTGTTGAGCAGACTGCAGCAATCGCGCAAGGGGCACTAGGCGAGGTTGAAGGAGAGGATGGCGTGGCTGATGGCGCTGGCGGGCGGAGCCCGGGCTTCCAGCCCGTGGGCGTCGCGGCGGAGGGAGGCGCCCAGCCACTGGGCGTCGCGGCAGAGGCATTAGCGGCGGCGCTGGGCGCTGCAAGGGGCGCCCAGCCCGTGGGCGTCGCGGCAGAGGGAGGCGCCCAGCCCCTGGGCGTCGCGGCAGAGGCAGCAGCGGCGGCGCTGGGCGCTGCAAGGGGCGCCCAGCCCGCGGGCGTCGCGGCAGAGGGAGGCGCCCAGCCCCTGGGCGTCGCGGCAGAGGCAGCAGCGGCGGCGCTGGGCGCTGCAAGGGGCGCCCAGCCCGCGGGCGTCGCGGCAGAGGGAGGCGCGGGCGAGGGAGGAGCTGGCCCCGCGGGCGGCGCGCTGGCAGCGCTGGGCGAGGGAGGCTCGTGCGAGGGAGGAGCGGGCCCCGCGGGCGGCGCGCTGGCAGCGCTGGGCGAGGGACGAGGGGCCCCCCTGGCGAGCAGCAGCGGCGAGGGAGGCGCGGTGATGCCCCCTTGGGCGAGCAGCCCACGCAGTGAGGCCAGGTAGGGCGAGATCCCCCCTTGGGCGAGGAGAGAAGGACTTGGGCGCCCGGGGGAGTCCGGGGCGCCCGAGGGATGCTTTGGGCGCCGAGGGACTTGGGCGCCCGGGGGAGTCTGATCCCGTGGCGGACGTGTATTCTTTTTTTTTTTTTTTTTTCGGGGGCGCTGCCCCCTGGGCCCCCGCGAGCTGATCGGTCAGCTCGACCCCCGCCGGGGGACACCCCCGGACCCCCTCTGCGTAGGGCAACTTGGTAGGCTCACTTTCCTGTCTGCAGAGAGGACAGATGGCGGGTGCTTGGATCTCTTCTGGGCGCCCGGGGTTTCTGCGCCATAGGGTTGGGCGCTTAGGTGAGGTGCTCCCGACGTGGAGCAGTTGGATATCCTAGATGCGGTACTTCAGGCAGTACTCCTCCGAGCTATGTTCCTCATTGCCCTGCGAGCAGGAGTTGTAGGCTGTTATATGGTCTCCAACATTTGTTGAGGAGTGGGAGCATTTGGGGGAGGATTAGTCGGTAGAGATCATCCTCGCCCTCTGCTCGCCTAGTTGATCTCGTCGTGATCACCATAACTTGAGAAGACGGATGAGAACTTTAATACGTTCCCACAGACGGCGCCAAACTGATGATGCCAAAAATAGGTTTCGGACACCACCGGTCAAGTAATAAATGCTAGGTGAAAATGTAGTAAATAAATGAGAGAGAGAGAGAGAGGGAATTTATAGTGGTTCGGTCTGTATGACCTACGTCCACTTTGAATATGGTGATCTTTTATTGATAAGGTGGATTACAAGCGAGAGAGAGAGAGTAAGATGTTCATCTTCTCAGTGATAAGATGGCTCCTCTATTTATAGTCCTCCCCTAACAGATGGGGACGACTTCTCTTTGGAGCCTCAGAGCTGTCCTCGAGGGACGGGCCAGGTGGAGGCAGGTGAGATATTCTCCGCAGGAATTGGTAGAAGCGGGATTGCTTCTAAAGCGACGTAGATGCCTGCCTTGACTTGGTCACTCCGTGGATCTGGACCTGGGCTTCCCTGGTGGATTTGGATCTGGCTCATCATATTCTAGGCCACTTGGGCCTGACTCATCAAATTCTTTATGCCTGCAATAAGTAACATGGCGGAGAAGCCTGTGTTCTTTTTTTTCTTTTTTAAATAGAAGTAAAAGTCTCTATTACATAAAAAGGAAAAAATTCCAAAGTAGGAAAGTTACAAATACCTCTTACCCCAATTACCCATTACCAATAAGGATGCCAACTATTTATACAAAAAATAAGGATACCAGCTATACTGAAGCATACGGCGCCCTATAGTAATATAGAGTATCAAAGAAGATACATCCATTGAGTTTCCCAATCAAACAAAGCGGCTTAACTCACCCACAACCTGGGCACTTGCAGATCCAATAAAGCAAGCAGCCCACACACAACCAAAACCAAAAGCAAAGTACACAACTAGATCCGAAGTTAACCCTCTTGAGATTGGTCATTATAAAAATTGTAGCAAACATCAGCTCCATTTCCACTTCGTAAGCCTTGTAGATGGGGTAGACAACGCTACCAAATGCAAGGGTTGAAATCTATAAAAAGAAGCGTGCAATTTCCTTGAAAACAATGAGCCCATGAAGATAAGGCTGAGTCCTTACACAACTTCAAGAAGAGAGGAGTCCATTTCAATATATCTCTTGAACATGTCGAGGAGTTGAAATAGAGAGAGGATCAAGGGAAAATAGAATAGAATTTTGGGAATGGAGTTAAAATAGAATTTTGGGAATGAAGTTGTGGACCCATATGAGGCATTCCTCTTTCATTCCATCCAATTTCCAGCAACATAGGATAGAGATGAGCCATGGAAAATGGCCAACAGTGAGAAGAAAGGCAAACAACAATAGTCGTCCTTTATGATGATCGGGCCTAAGAAGATTCCAACGACTTGCAAACTGATCTGGGAAATCAATACAATATAAACAATCCATACTATGGATTTGTAAAATTATATTATGAAAGAATTGGTCATTTCTTTAAGATGATTTGACGAAAAATATCTTACATCCTCTCATCATCACCCCATTCATTCCATACAAATGCCAGAAATATGAGTTTTCCAAGAACTTACAACTCTTTATGAGTGGTTCCACTGTGGAAGCTCAGTGAGTTATATAGAATTATGTAATCTGTTGAAGGTTTTTAGATACGATCTTTAGATTAGTCAACTAAATAGCCCAATGTGTGCAAAATAAATATAATATGCAGCGGAAATAAAATCAACAAGCACACACCACAAGGGACACCAAATATAACGTGGAAGACCCAAACTGGGTGAAAAACCACGGATCCGAATTAGATAAAGAATCAAGCAGTAGAACATCGCAATTACAATAAACTCATAGATCTCTCCCCAAATAATCACTACCTAAAGACTGCAGTTACCCCTTGTGTAGCTTTAACGCCTCAACAACTTCACACCATTGATTATTGCAACAGATTTAAACCCGATTGACTCCTAAGATCTTCTACGCTTCTACAAGCTAAGTAGAAAAAGCGGCTCTCTAGATGAACACTTGCAGCACAACTCTTTAATGAATCTCTGGAGAATAATTCTCTCAATTATAATCTCTAACTCAGAACTTTGAGAGGTATTTCTTTAGGGTAGCCTAAGGGTCCTATAAGGACGTGCTTAAGGTTGCCAAAGTTGAATAGGACTAAAATAGGCAGTTTGAGCAAAATTAGAAATAGAAAATCTAATTTCGTCAGACTCTTTTGCGTCTCCCGCTCGAGCGGACCCGTAATCTGGTTTCGGAAATTCAGCTTTTCTAATCCTTTCTGACTCCTTTTTCCTTCCTTCAGCATACTTCTACTTCTTCCAGACTTTCTTCTTCTAATCCTACAAGTCTTCTATATTCAGAGCAAAATCATAATCCTTTTCTAAAAATAAAAATTACAACTCAATAGACCTAGAGTTTTGTCTGACCCATGAATTAGCCAACACTAAAAAACCTTACATCTGTAATCTGTGTCTCTTACAATAAAATTTGCGTTTCGATGAAAAAAAAAGAAACGAACAAATAGCAAACTAGGGTACTTTCTCTTATTTTTAGGCGGAAAAAAGATGAGCAATAAGAATCATTCAGTGATAAAAAAAACTATTCTTTTTAGCTTTTAGTTTTACCTTAAGTGGGATAGCCAAACTGTTTCATTTTGAAAGACATATGCTAATGGAACTATAGATTAAAGGATTAGCCAATCCAGCAAAGTCTCAATTTAAATTAAGTCAACTGGAAAAATGATCCAAAACAAATTTCTTCCCCTAATTTATGCCATGAGAATATATCGAAGTCTCTTAAGGACCTTTCTCACTACTTTTGAAAGATTAAAATTACGTTGGACAAATAATCTAACCATTATTAGATTAGTTGAGTAGCTCATCACTAAATTTGTTTTTAATAGCTTAGAACAAATTGACTTGACATTTTAATAGTTAAAGGCTTTTTGACTTGAAGTGTTGCTTGCTTGAACTCGGCCGAGTTGACATGATTCGGTTATTCAATCTGACTGACTTGATTCAATGGTTTTTCGCTAGACTCATGGCCCGTTTTTTTACAAAAACTCATAGAATTCTTGTTTAGAGAATTTCAAATTCTTTGAAAGTTGTCATCTTTGGTGTAATTCCTAAATCCTCCTCCTAGATGGAACTTAAATTTCAGCAAAATAAAAAAGAGGTTGGAATTCCAAAATTTCCAAAAGGTCATATGGAACATTTTAAATAGCTGGGATTTGGAATTCAGTTCAGTGGTGGTTTGGTAAGTCTCATTCCATCGTCTTATTGTCTAAAAACGTATTTAAAGCACATTTAGTGCATTTGGAAATAACATTCACTGTGTCTATTTCAAACCACCTAAAGGCAAAATAAGCCTGATTTGGATAGCACCAAATATAGGGAAGAATCGAAACGGACCACAAAGCCTAAAGCGCGTAGATGTGCACATGCACAATAAAATGGGCAGTGATTTTCAGCCACCGTTTCATCATTTTTTTTAAAAAAAAAATCCGAGACCCTAAACGATGATCCAAACCGTTGGATGCATTAATAAGACAAAAAATGGCCCATGGGTCAAGTTTGGTCAAGTTTCAGCCGTTGATATATCTCAAATTTCCAGATATTTGTTAAAAACCGAATAACCATTGATCTATTTTTCTGGACTTCTGTGGGCCGCAAAGTCATGATCCAAAATAAGCCCTTGGTTTGGTCTAGATCTTGAGAAAATTATGAAATTTTAAGAACTATTGGATAACTCATGTTCTAACCAAGCAATTAAAACATGATTTTGGCAGTTCAATTTTTCTTTTTTCTTTTTTCTTTTTTTTTTTTTTTTCTTTTTGTGTTCCATGCCAGTAAACTGCCATTTGAACCATTGGAAATATGTAGTAGTCCGATCACGAAAATGGCCTCAAATTTCATCAATTGATCTTTCACGGATCTTGAGAAATTTGACAAAAAAAAGAGATATTTGGTATAGTTTTTTGAAATTCGTGGGCGCCCCTATTTCATGATCCGAATCGTTGATCCTCTTAGGAACACTAAAAATAGTCATGGGGTAAAAAATGAGCTTTTGTGATTTTAGATGTAGAGGAATTTACGAAAAAACATGTACCGTTGGATTTAAGATGTCTATTTCAATCGGTTCTTGTGTGTTGCCAACTAGTCTATTTCGAAAACATCTATTTCATACATAGACCATTTGAAGTAGATCTATTTCATGCAGATCTGTTTCAAACATATAAGATTTGCCAAACAATTCCTTAATCAAATTGAAGCCTTTGGCAAGGAAGAGTTGAACGCAATTGTGACAACTATGTCTACGGCCAACAAACAAGGATAGATACTAACATCAACGGCCCGTGCTTAGCTCGGGGTAAAAAATAATAAATCATATTTTGAGTTTATGAGATATCAAAATTAATTATACATATATAATAATATATTCATTCATATTTATATAAAAAAGACTCAACAATTAGTAATCACATCTTCAATCACAAATACAAGTGGTTGACATCAACAATAAACTATTACAAAAAATGAAGCTAAGAACTCCATTCAACAACAACGAAAAAATAATAATAACAACAATAATAACTAAATAAGATATCGAAAAGTGAATTTTATTAATATATAGATAATATTAGTCATAAGAAATACATTTCAATTTTTGTTACCCATTGATAATTTCAAAGTCCAATAAAACAAAGTCACCCCAAATACATAAATTGAATAAAAGATCCATTTCATCAATATAAACGAACCTCAACAAAAAGTAACAATTAGAAATCAATTAATTGCGAGAGAGTGAGAGAGAGAGCATCCAAATGAAAGCATAAATGACACACATGAAAAAAATGTACTTGTAACATGTACCTTATGCTATCCAAATGATAGCATAAATGACACACATGAAAAAATGTACTTTTAACATGTACCTTATGCTATGGTTAGTCCAAAACCCGGCTACAACAACATGTTGAGTGTGATCTGTGATAAATACTTTGATCTTCCGTGTACTTCTAAGGCCATGTTTGGTATTTCTAATTTTTTTTTTCTGACGGACCCAGTAAAAGTAGAGCCATAAAAAAAAGTCATGCAAAGAAGAGGCCAAAGCTCTATTTTTCAGCTGCCCACTTTTTGAGCATTTGGATTTTAGAGGATTTGTCTCTAAATGTCTAAAATAGATAGATGCCAGAATGTTGTGCAAAACGCTCATATTTTCATAACCATTGTCCGTTTTAGACATTTAGACAAGTAGAGGCTGGAAATAGAGGTGCCAAACATGGGTTAAGTACATGTGTGCCTAAATGGAGAGGTGATACAGATGGAAAGGAAGTTGGGTTTACTTGTGAGAAAGAGGGAAGAGGAGTTTGGTGGTAGGGAAGATGATTATGAGATTTTATTGAATTTGAGGATGATACTATGATACCAAAGAAGGCAGTCTCGATGGGGATGATATGATCTACTTCTTCCTTTTTTTTTTCTTTCTTTTTTTTTTTAAATATCTTATTTCACCCCCATCTATTCTACTCCTTCCCCGTAAACACCTACCCATTTTTATCACACCAAACTACTTACTACTCTCCACTTTAGTTCTACTTCTTTAATTTTCTTTTTAAATATCTTATATTTCCACCCCATCTCTTCTACTTGTTTATGCCCAAGCTTTTTTTTATTTATTTCCATTTATACAACTTGCTCAATGGAAAGAGGTACCACACGTAACCTTTTTAATGTATGCATATTAAATTTATAATGCATAGGCATAGCCATGCTGAGCACGAGTTGTTGTGCTAGTTACTTATTACCATATTACTATGGAGGATTCTCCCGCTCCTAAGAGTGATGTTTTATTTCTTAAGCTAATACTAAACCACATCTATGAAATATGGCCCACAAATGATCCTCCATCAGGCCGAAAGCACAAAAGATAAGTTTTTGGGGCCCACAACTTATTAGTCCTACAGACTTTCCAACAATTGTTTGGACAATTTATCATTACATTTACATGCACTTGACCCACGGGCCAGGTCAGGCTTTAGGCTTTCTATCACTTAGGGCCTGTTTCTTTACGAGCATTTCTGACAGGAATTCAGGCTGTGTGGATTCAAGAATTCCTGTCAGAATTTTAATGTTCTTTTGGTGAGATTCCCAGTATTCAAGGCAGCTAGAATTTTCAAATGTAAAAAAAAAGTGGAATTCCAAAATGCTAACCCCTCTGAGAGCATTTCAAAATTCTGAAACTCCGACAAGTTTGGTTAGAACTCCGGCACCCAACTGTGAACCCTCCCAACTGTGATCCCTCCTACCAATAATAAAGTGGGCCCCATATTCATAGTTATTAAAATTAGGCTTATGCAATTCCTATCAAGATGGGTCCATGTTCAAATTTCTAAAATTGGGTCCCACACTTTCGTTTCTAAAAGATGGGCCCATGTACCATATACCTGATGTGGGTCCACATTATAATTCTTACAATTAGATCCCAAGTTCACAACCACAAAAGGTGGGTCCCATGTACTACAATGTATGAAATGTGTAATTCCATTATAGAATAAATGTACTAATGAAACATGAGTTTTATGAAATTCAGAAATTTAGAAATTATCAGGCAAAAAATCAGATGAAAATGAAACGTAGAATTCAGAAATGACAAAATTCAGTGGCAATTTAGAATTCCAACATTTGAAATTCGCAGACAACATCCAGACATGAATTATAGGAATTCTAATAAAGTAACATACTCTTAATCCAAACTTGTCCAATTACTAAATTGGCCAATATTATATATACCAAGCCCGACCCATGAGCACCTTAGGTCGCACCCCTACAACACATGAACGGTTTGGATTTTAACCTCACAAATTTCAGAGGACACCTAATGTTCCGTTTTCTACTAAAAAAACAAAGAGAGCTTGGTATGTAAATATGTTAATTTACAAACGGACGAGCACCATCTTTCCTTCCCACGTAGTTGGATTGGACCCAGAGAGAGAGAGAGAAAGAGATAAATCCCAATTTCTAGGGTTTTCTCGTTACGATCTGTCAATCTGAAGAAACGTTTATTACTCTGCAACATAGAATCTAGAAAAAGGAGCAGAGGAATCTCGTTTTCGTGGAAAATCCGATTCGTTTTCTCTCAAAGAAGATTCGAATTCTGCTCCAAAGAACACGAAAGCGAGAAGCAACAAGAGAAATTCTAGGGTTTTATATTGAAAAAAAAGAGAGTATTTTTAGAGTTTTGAGATCATGAAGGCGATGGAGACGCTGCAGGATCTGATTGAGGAAGCGAAAGTTCGGACGCTATGGTGGGCGATCTGCATCTTCGGCATCGCCTACTTCTTGTCGCGTAAGAAAACGAGGTTCTTTGATATATTCCTATTGCAATTTTATCTGTTCATGGTTATTTTTCGGTAATTAGGGTTGTTTTAGTGCTGCATTTGATGTGTTTAGAGGAATCTGTATCTCGTAGTTTTCAATGTGATAGGAGTAGGGTTTTGATGAGCGAAGCCATAAAAGAAAGATTTTTCTAAGTTAAATCAATTCGTTTAACTGTTTGTCTGAGCAAACTCGGCATAATGTGAGAATTCTGGTGTCCTTTTGGACGTTCCTTGCCAAGGGAAGTGAGAAGAACATATCAAAATAACCTCTGATATGTTTTTGATTTCATGTGCAATGAAATGACCAATGATTCAGGATGGGATGGAGGAAAAGTGATACCTTGGTAGATACTTTTGTAGATTTTTTTGCAGACCTAAATGCATACTGGAATAAATCGATTGCATCTCTTATCTTCAAAGTGCGGTGCCATAAATCAATTTTATTTTTCTGATGCCAACTGTGAAAAGTAAAAGATATTTAGCTGCAAATCTCTGCACGGGACTTTCAAAACTAGAAATTTGAGGGAATGGCTCGGGCGAGTCTGACGGAGAGACCAATCCAAGTTGACTCGGTTAAGTTGGGAGAAGAGAAGACTTAATTTTTTTTTTTTTTTTTGTTGTGGGGTGGGGTGGGGGGTTGTTTGGCATTTTATAAGCTACAATGAATTTTTAGAACTGTACTTCGTAAAAGTATAAAATGGAAAGGGATTTGCATGACAAGCACTCATAATATATTATGTATGAGTAATATATAGCATATTGTGAGTACTATATGGCATATATTGTACTAGGTACAATCATAATGCTGAAGGTCAGTTTCAGCACTTAATTTTTTCCATAATTGAATGGAGTTTCATTCAAGAAAACCAAAGCAATGTGACAAGAACAACTGCCACAACCAACCAACATCAATTTTTTTTTTAAATAGTAAAATCTATTAATAAGAGGGGAAACCCAAAATAACAAAAAACAGGAGAAAACTCAAAACAAACTATACATCTAAGGATAAAGAAGAACGAAGCACCCCTTCCTTAGCGGGGTTATCCGCTGAAACATTGGCCTCACGTAACACATGATGAAGGACAACATCCAATTGACTCAAGATATCTTGCACTTCCTCCACCACGTCAGCCAACCTCCAAGGATAAGAACATTTGCCTAAACTCCACTGATTGGTAGAAAAGGAATCTCCTTCAATGATAACTTTAGAACCTTCCAACTTACACAACTCGCTGCAACCAACCAAAAGAGCCTTCATTTCATATTCATTAGCATCTAAAGAAACCACCGGCCTAGAGAAATTCCTTACAATTATGCTATTCCAGTCTCTAATGACACCTCCAATACCACCTCTTCCAATGGCTTGAACATAACTTCCATCAAAGCTTAATTTGAGAAAACTCGTAGGAGGACATTACCATGAAACACTGTTTAAAGATTTAGAGACCCATCCACCTTGAAAATGAGCTGCCCATGATCTACTTAAATCCTCCAAACGCACCCCTTTAAACTCTTTTCTTGAAAGCATCCACTCTGAACTAGACCAGATAATAGATGCAACAACATCCTCCACCGAGTTACTCTTATTCTTGAAAACACGATTATTTCTCGCCAACCAAATTTTCCAACAAACCGCGTACAACACCACCTTCCAAAGAATTCTCATGCGAACATAGTTGATTCGCAGACGCCATTGATGAAAAAGATACGCAACTTTCAAGGGCATGACCCATTGCATATCAAACACTCTAAGAATTGCAGACCACACTTGATGAGCAAAAACACAATGGATAAGCAAATGATGCACTGATTCCTTATCCTGTAAACACATAGGGCACCCATTGACAATAATATGCTTACGCCTCCTCAACTTGTCTAAAATAAGAATTTTATGAGACCTTGCCACCCAATAGAAAGCTAATACCCGAGGAGGTATTGTAGAGTCCGAAAACCTTTTCCCCGCTTGAATAGGATTAGATGAATCAAGCAGAGCATTGTAAAACGATTTAACTCAGAAATTACCTTTGACCGCCGGCTTCCACACTCTAACATCACATCCTCCACCATTAACATAAACATTGTCTAATAAGGCCATCATGCAAATGAAGTCAACAACTTCTCTATCAGTCATATCCCGACGAAAATTAAAATCCCATACCACTTCGCCACCAGTAATAAGGAAATTATCTGCAACAACAGCCTGCTGTCTCCTGTCTAACAAGGTTAGGAAAAAGAATAAGAAATGTTGACTGCCCACACCATTCATCATACCAAAACCGGGAAAGAAATCATCCTTCACTGATAGAATTGATTTCCAAAACCTAGTGGCCTTGAACATTTGACTTGGTACACACCACCCATCATTATCCAACTTATACTTAAAAATAATGATTTGTCTCCACAACCCTTGATATGATTCCCCAATCCTCCATAACCACTTTCCCAATAGAGCTTTATTAACTTTCTCAATAGATCGGAATCCCCAAACATAAGGGTATCCCTAGGTAATTAGAAGGCAGTTTGCCAACTCTGCAACCAAAAGCATTAGCCAAAGTAGCATCCTGACTAGCTGCCAACCGGACACCTATAAACTCACATTTGCCATAATTGATTCAAAGCCCCGACAAAAGTTCAAACCATTTCAAAATCAGTTTCAAATTGTTAACCTCATCTAGTGAAGCATTAAAGAATATAATAGAATCATCTGCAAATTGCAAGTGAGTTACCTCCAAACCAGAATCATCAATAGCAAATCCTGTAATTAACTCTGTCCGGCTATCTTTCTCATTCAAGGCTTCTCCACAACAAGAACAAACAGCATAGGAGACAAAGGATCACCTTGCTGGATACCACGAGAACTCTTGAAATAACTTTTAGAAGAACCATTCACCATTATAGAAAAATAAGCTGAAGATACACAACTCTGAACCCATTTACGCCATTTATATCCAAACCCCATTCTTTCCATCTTATATTGAAGGAATCCCCAATCTACCATATCATAAGCTTTTTCGAAATCCAACTTACAAATCAGTCCCGGGAGATTTTGTCGATTCTGAGAATCCATACATTCATGAGCAACAATGACACTATCAAGAATTTGGCGTCCATCAACAAACGTAGCTTGTTTATGAGTTTATCATATATAACTTCAGGAAGTACCTTTCGTAGACGATTAGCAATAACTTTGGCTAAAATCTTATAAAGACTCCCAATCAAACTTATTGGCCGGAACTCCTTAATTGAGATAGCACCATCTTTCTTCGGAATCAAAGCAATGAAAGACGCTCCAAGCTCCCTTGATATAACACCATTTTCATGGAATTCATTAAAAAACACTAGCATTTCATCTTCTAACATATCCCAAAAATAGTGGAAAAATGCCTATCGGAAAACCATCAAGGCCTGGAGCGCGATCTCCCCCCATACCAAACACGGCTTCTCTAATCTCTTCTTCAGAAAATTGATCTTCAAGAGAAGAAGCAGTAGAAGTAGAAAGCTGAATAACAGAAATCCCATCCATCCGAGGCCTTAACTTATAGTCAATAGAATAAAGCCTTTGAAAAAACCAAACAATTTCTGTTTCAATTTCAGATTTTTCATCCCATAATCTTCCCCCAACTTCAATAGCATTTATCCGATTCACACGACGACAGGCACTAGCAACAGCATGGAAGAACTTGGTATTATGATCTCCCGCAGCCAACCATTTATTTCGAGAACGTTGCTTCCAACTGATCTCCTCTTGAAAAATCAGCCTTCGAAATTCCTCTTTAAGAGAACTTCTTCTATTCCAACTCTCTTCTTCATACTTCCCATGTTCTACCCTCCCATCAATACTCTGAATTTCAGATAAAAGATAATTCTTCTTTTCTGATATGTGGCCGAAGACCTCCCTACTCTAGACTTGAATTTGCATTTTAAGGAATTTCAACTTTTGAGCTTAAGTGAAAACTCATCCACTCACTCACCTCCTTGGCAGCACACCATTTTCTAACACAATCTGGGAAACCTGTCTCTGAGATCCACATTAATTCAAACTGAAAAGGCGGAGCACCCCAATCTTCCAAAGCAGTCTTAACAAGGATAGGACAATGATCTGAAATTGGTCTAGCCAACGCTCTTTCAATACAATCCGGAAAAAGATCCAGCCATTCAGAAGACACTAGAAACCGATCCAGCCGACACATAATCGGATCCCTCTGCATATTAGACCATGTAAAATCAGCCCCTTGGAAAGGTAAATCTACAAGATCATTACTCCTGATCCAATCACTGAAATCCCTCATAGCTGAAGTAATGACAGAACCTCCTTTTTTTTCTGATGGAAACCTGATGCAATTGAAATCCCCTCCCACCAACCATGGGCGCTTCCATAAACCAGCTACCCGAGAAAGTTCTGTCCAAAACTCCACCCTATCATTAGAAGATGATGGCCCATATACAGATGTTACTACCCATTCCGTATTACATCGGACATCTTTTAATAAGACAGAAACAGTAAACCTTCCCACAAACTCATCCATTTTTTTCCAATAAGCCGCATTCCAGACTAATAAAATTCCCCCTGAAGCACCAATAGAAGGACGCATAGCAAATTGACTATCTGATCATGGGCAAATAGATCTAATAATCTGAATATCAATAACCTCCTTCTTAGTCTCCTGAAGAAACATTCTCCCTTAAACGACTGAGCCACGCTTTTCAACACCACCCTTTTGGAAACAGAGTTCATCCCACGAACATTCCAAGATAAAAACTTCATAGTCCCAACAATGCCACACCCATATGCTTATCTGGACGATCATAATTAACAGAGAAAGCTAATTTCTCCAACTCTCTCTGTGCTTTGGATTTCTTTTTGGTTTTGTGGCCTCCGGTACTTCTCCCCTTCACCTCCATCATATCATGAATTAAGCTTCTCAGCCCACCTAAACCGGTCATCCATTGAAATTCCCAACACTTTGGCTATTTCAAGCATTTTTTCTTCAATATATCTACTGGTTTTTTTCTAACACACAGTCATCATTAGGCACATCTATAGCTAGAGCTTCAACATTATCTGTCGAATCCACCATCAATAAAGCTTGATTTTCTAGAATATTAGGATTGGCATCATGCTCGCTGTCGTAGGAAATACCTTCACTGTCTGAAGAACGATCTCCCCAGCAGCGATCCTCATTCATCCTAATAATTTCCTGAGAATCATGCCCAACGAGCTTAGAACAATGATCCAAAACCTGTATCTGAGCGCTGGCTCCATCAATAGAAGGGTCACTTCCCTTACCCAAAGGCACTGGGGCCTCTTTTGGGGTTGCCAAACCATCCCTATCAGCAATACCTGGGCCTGCCACATTCTCTTGTAATATATGATTTCTAGAAGGGGCAGAAAGGTCATCACGCAATTTCCTAAGAACCCCTTTTAAGATAGGGCAGTTCGACACATCCCTATCATTTGATTTCCCTGGCGTTCGATGAAAAGGGGGATGGTCACTCTGATTCCGCAACAAAAAACACCTTTGTTGCTGTGGTTGGAGCAAGCAAAACTTCCGTTTCCTGCCTCCCTTGCAATTTCTCTTGTGCCGGCTCCAAAACTCTTGCGAGAGGATCGCTAACAGATGGGATGTGAGATTTGAAATTTAAAATCACCTTGAAATCCGCCATCAATCAGTGCATCGCCCTCCAGAAAAATCACATCTTGTTCTTCTCCGACTTAGGTTTCTCCCGACAGCATAATTCCGGCAGCCCCATCTTCCCGCTCCATTTGCAACTATCCTCCACAATAACAGACACAAGAAACCTGACACCTTCTACTTCCAGGGGAATGATTTCTGGCAATCGTCGCGGAGGATCACTCATAACCATTAAGCGTACCCTGTCACGTCTCTGTTTGGTATTGGCTTCATCATCGATCTCCTTAACTACACCAAACACTCACCAAGACATTGAAACACCTTTTCGTCCCAAGCATGTAGAGGAACGCCAACGAACTGAACCCAAATAGGTTGCAGAACATGCCCAATCACCTCCGTCCAACGATCCAGCCTCTGAACAGGTTTATCAATCAGAACTGATCCAATTTTCACCAACTGTGAGAAATCCAGAATAGACAACGAGTGGAATTTTTTCACTTCGGCTTGCACTTTCACCTCCAAAATCAACCAGCGAAGAATATCTTCCTCAGTTACATCCAGACAAGAAGCAGTTCCCACAAAAGAATTTATCACTTCTTTTTTCAAAGCCAAAGCCAATGATGCCGCTACCTTTACCACCTTGATCACCCACAACTTCAGTCCTAGCCTGATTGGTACCATGACTTGCCTTCGGTGGATATGTTGAGTTCACTCCTTGATTTGCAGACTAACAGCACCGAAAGCTTTCCTTGTACTTTCAACAGCAAGACTATAGCCGGTCTTCTTAGAATTCCTGTCAACATATTTAGCTTTCTGCACCCCAATCCATCTTCCACCAACCATTCGTCCATTCAAATTCCTAATTGCCCATCCCATTCGGTTTTAAACCGCACAAATCCAAACCCGCTGCCTCTCCCATTAAGCCTATCTTTTGCAAAAACCACGTCGAAAACTTGACCCACCTCCTGGAAAACTTCGAACAAATCCTTCGTTGTCACCACTGGAGAAAGATTTGTCACAGACAGAGACCAACAATCCCTTAGCCAACACATATTAGAACCCATATTTGCTCGTGCCTCATATCAGAATTGGGATAGAAACAAATTCATTCTTTTCCTCTCCCAAAGTATGCTGCTGAAACTTTAGAGAATTGTGTTCTGCCTTCGATTCGTTGAGACTTTGAGCCATCATCGCCCTGGAGGGATGAGATCCAAAACAATCGAAGGTAGTCGTAAGTTAAAATCAGTCGATCGAAAGGCGTTACTAGATTGGAATCGATCAATGATGAGGACAATTTGGTTTCTACCAACCAACGTCATTAGGAGAAGACATAAACCAAATAAGTACAAAATCATATTAGAGAATTATACAAACAGCACAATTAGGAGTTAGGACAACCCTTGGATGAAGAAATTATGAGAAAAAGCCTACAACATAGAGTCGCTATCTGCTCCCTTTTCGGCAAAAAATATTTGTGACCTCATTAGCTTCTCTCAAGACATGAACTTTCTGAAAGCTGTCTACCTCTTTTCTTTCTAATAATAGCATCATAGTGTTCACTTTCTGAAAGCTGTCCACCTCTTTTTTTTTCTCCTTTTACCGATAAAAAAAAATGTGCTTTGAAAATTTCCAACCCTTGTCCATATATCTACCTCACTAGAATCTTTGGTCCCGGTTATACTAAAAAACACCATTGTACTCACCCTTTTCTCATAACACTAACACCACCTGTTCTTAATGGGTCTAGCTTTCCTCTTTCTACTCTGTCCACATTAATTTTGAGAGTACCAGCTGGAGGGGATCCACCTAACTACCTTATCTGAACATTCATTTAATCATTGAAAGATGAGTTCATGTTACTTTTACTTCAAAAAGAAAGAAAGAAAAAACTATTCGAGTTGATTTCAGCTCAAAAAAGCTATACAAGTAATATGTAATTGATACCAAAATACAAGAAAAAAGGTATAATTAATTTTCTTTATAGTGTTATTGGCACATGTGATCTGGGAATCTGTTTGCCAACATTTAACAATTGAAAGTTCTCGTACCTGGCTTGTATATATCTAAGAAGAGATAAAGCTCTGTTAGAGTGCTTTTCAAAAGTTTGCCCTTTGAACGCAGTTGTAACATCTTGCATTTTTTTCATTTTTTAGGACTTGTCACTTGAATGAGAGAAGTGACTCGATAGGAATGTTTTAAAAAACACCAAGGTGTGATGTGAGGGTGAGGCATTCCAATTGTGACTTGATAGGAATGTTTTAAAAAATGAGATTTTGTGTTGCGTTGTTGGCCTCTATCCTTCCATACTTTTGGGGCTTCTCTCTAGACAGCTTCATGTACAATTGGAGGGATGTTGCTGCACCTTGATAAAGGATCTTTCTCTCCCACTTTTGGTTTAGGGCCCTTGTAGTCTCCTCTTTGCTCCATTTTGTGTTTTGTGGCTCCTTTTGGGTGGTGGTTGTCTTTTTGTGGGGTTTCCCTGCTTCTCAGTATTAATTTCTTTATACTGGAAAGCCTCTTCTTTTAATACAAGTCATCATATGAAAAAAAAAAAAAAAAAAACCAAGATGTGATGTGAGGCATTCGAATTTGCCAAAGCGCAAGGTGTGAGTCTCACTAGCACATCTTTTTTTGAGAAATAAAATTATATAAATATTAAGTATATTAAAAAGAAGTCATACTTGCTAGAGTTGTAGCCTAGCGACCCAACTGTGGAGTTTGATTGAAGCACGTGTGCCATGGTGTTTTGGTAATTGCCAAAGACAGGATATATAATACAACTGTGAGAATTGAAGACCATGAGATACCACAAGTGATTCTTTTCGTTACCTTGACTTTATAATTAGTAAGGATGGGGAGATTGGTAAATATGTCAAACATAGGATAAAAGCAGGATGGTTGAAGTGGAGACTTCCTTCTGGAGTGCTTTGTGATCAATGGATGCCACAAGATTGAAGGGAAAATTCTACAGGACAAACGATTAGACTATCTACGACCTATGGAGCAGAATGTTGGCCAATCAAGAAGCAAACATTTGCACAAAATGGATGTAACGGAGATGAGAATGCGATGTGGATGTGTGGTCAAACTAGGAAGGAAAAAATTATAAATGAGCGTTTTCGAGAGTATTTAGGGGTAGCAACAATAGGGGATAAAATTAGAGAAATTCGTTTGAGATGGTTTTGGACATGACAACACGTAGGCCGGCTGTAAGGAAAAGTTTGCCTATGAAGGTTGATGGCCCGCCAAGGGGAAGGGGTAGGCCAAAATGGACGTGGATGGAGGTAGTAAAAATAGATATGAAGAAGTGTAATATATTTGAGGATTTGACTCAAGATAAAACGGAATGGAGAACATAATTCGTGTGGCCGACCCACATAGTTTGGACAAGGGGTCGTTTTCTTTTCACTCATGGATAGGAAAATGGGGTTTTACATATAACATATGTAAATGTACTTGCATATGCAAATGAACAACTTTTATTCCATGTTTGAATATATTTTTTAGGTGCAACAGTAATGGAGTGTGGGTGTGGAGTCATCACCCACATCTTGAAGCCATGCCGAATGAGTCTTCACGCATTTGGGTTGCTTAAAGTCGTCATGCAAGGCTAAGTGAGTTTGTTTCACTCAATATTGGAAGAGAGGTTTGAATTGTTTTTAGGTGCAATGCCAATGGAGGGTGGATGGGGAGTCTTCAGACACATCCTGAAGCCATGCTAAGGGAGTCTTTAGGCTTGCATTCTTCGCTCTCAATTAGCAATTATATCCTCATATTAGTGTGATCAACAATCCTTGACTCTTAGTTAGAGATTATATTTATAATTTCTAAATCTAAGAAAATCACAATAAATTAATTTCTCAAGAAGAACTTCTAAATACTAGATTTGACACTTGAAAAGACCACATGGCTCTTATTGATCACATGACTATTAATCATGTAAGTTATTGTCCCTCTTAGTGGACTAGGCCTATGATGGTCTCCTTGGGCCTTCTTTGGTCAGTCATTTTTGGCCCGTCACCCACATCAAGTCATCAGATTCCAATGCCTTGAGCATATTCCTTTTCATTGATAGTTCCCATAACCTAGATCTGACTCGTTTTGACCAATTTCATTGTTAAAAGATTATATTATATTTTTTTCCTTCATTTTGATCCCCGTTTATTTAATTGCCATTGAATTCCAAGTAAGCCATGCTTTGTATCGAAAGGGCTAAAGGGGCAGGATTAAAGGTGAAGATCCACAAGGGGTCATCAAGTACTCTCTCCTCTTATAGGATCATAGTAAATGATACCTACCCATCACCGTCCTACTAAATTAAATCCTAGGAAAGTGATGGTCCCTAGATCTCCTCCTTAGACCCATCACTGTCCACCTCTTTAATACTCCTTCGACAAAACACATTTTTCTATGAATTCCTGGAATTTAATATGAAGAAGGGAAGTGGGCTCTTTTTGCATTTTTGTATAATATTTCTTTAATTAGAATTTGTACCCTAATTGTCTATATCCATTCTTCCATATTTTGTTCTTTTATGAACTGCTAAAGTTAATTTGAAAAATAGGATTTTCAACTTCTTTATCAACTGGTAAAAATGTGACTGTCAAAATCTCCTGGGCCTTGATATCTTAAGTTTTAACACATTGCACATCTTTCATTGGCTTATATCTCACATGTCAATACCTAATGTGAGTCCTAGTGGTGGTTCTTTTGTATTGTGAGCCGAAATGCTGGTTTCCAGATGTCTTGAATATAGTTCGAATTATACATTCCATTTTTCCTTTTCTTCGTAGGTTATAAAGCAATTAAATGTTTGGTACTGAGTTTGTATCTTGGAACATTGAATTTGGTCTCTATTCTGTCGTTGTGTTTTTGTCTTATTGGTATTTTCTCCCACATTGATCCATATCAGCCAGCCATTAATACTGCACTGCTAAATGACTTTACATGTTTATTGCAGACACAAGTAATCGATGTGGACTAACATCCCAATAGCATTTCTTATGCTCTCTGCGTTACGCCTTCTATCTCATGAAGTGGAATTCCGCTGGAAGGTTCGGCCAGTTCGTAGACCAACATATCTGTCTCACTTGCAGAAAAAGCAGTTGTCATTGGATGATCCCCGAATCTCACCTCTACCGACTGCACCAAGATGGAGGAGAAAAATCGATTCGCCTCTTGTTGAGGCTGCTGTAGACGATTTTATTAATAAGATCTTGCAGGACTTCATGGTTGATTTGTGGTATTCAGCAATTACTCCTGACAAAGAGGCCCCTGATCAGGTACTCATGCTTATCAAAGATCTTATTGGTGAGATATCTGGAAGGATTAAAACAGATCAACCTTGTCGACTTGATAACAAGGTACTTTTATATTACTATTGCAACTCATGGACAATCATTTCTACTTGATTGGGTATTTTCATTTTACCGTCCAAATCAAATTCCTTTGTACGTTTCAGGGATATGGTTGATTTAATAGGTGACCACCTAGACCTTTACAGACGGAAATCAGTCTTCTATTGGTGTGGATGTTATGGGTACATTATCTTCTGAAGAAAGAGATGAAAGGTTACGATATCATCTGATTGCTTCTAAGGAGCTTCACCCTGCTCTATTTTCTTCTGAGTGTGAGTACAAGGTGTGAGTGAGTCTTCTGATTGATAACATTTGCTCTTTATGCTGCAGTACACACATTTTTTGAGCTTTCATTTTGGTTTCAGGTCCTTCAGAGGCTTATGGCAGGAGTCTTGGCTGCTGTCTTAAGACCAAGAGAGGGCTGAATGCCCACTGGTACGAAGCCTTGGCAGGGAGTTTTTAACTTGCCTGGTGATGCAGCCCATTATGAATTTTGCCAGCCCAGGGTAAATTACAATGACTTTGTACAACTCTTTTGTTCTGGTGTATGGTATTATTTTTTAATGGTACAGGTACATTATATGACTGTTCTCACTCATGTCATTCACGTACACATTCGTGTACATCATAATATTGAAATTATTTGGGTTAGAATGCACAAAAGCTAGTATAAGAGGCCTTTTCATTGGTCTCACAGGCTAGTATATCCTTTGTAAATTTGTATAGGTTTTACCCGAGCGATTGGACCTTCGGGGTGGGGAGAGAGAAGGGAGGGGTTGGGGAGTGGGTGGAGTGTGTTGAAGAATGGATTACATTTCTTAGATATGGACCTTGATTGATGTGATCAATGTATATTTTATTTCATATTTCAGAGCATAATAGAAGAACTTTTGAAGAATGGCTTACATATCATAGGGATGGACCTTGATGAATGTGATTATTATATATATTTCTATGCCATATTTTGTAGAAAAAATAAGTAAACTTTTGGATGTGATTTTTGACCAATATGGACATGACAGTGGAACAACTAATATGAATATCAATGATTTTGTAGCTTGTCAGAATGAATTTCATGAATGTAATTTAGCAATTCTTGACCTTTATGGACAGCATAGTAGCATGACTAACATTTGGTAGCTTCTTTGGAGGAATTTCATGGATGCCACATAGGATGAGAAACATGTGCATGGTCAAAGAAGTTTCATGATGATGTATATTGAACTAACCTGCACGGAAGATGTGCAATATTGCACATCATTAGAACTTTGACTGTTGAGTGTTCACTTTCTGTTATGGTTGCATTTTCTATTTTCCTAATTAATGGTTATTGAACTGTCCTTTACAAAGGGTAATGTACTTGTAACCTATATTTGTTTTGCTGAATGGAGAATAATGATATAGTTGTACATTTTTTGTTTTCTTATGTTAAGAAATTAGAACATCTCTGTTTCGAGTAAAACTTATGTTGACTTTAGTGTTATGTAGTAGTAGTTGCAATATGATTGGAGTGCACATTAAGTTATTATTAGGAGGTAGTGTTGTTGCTGTTGTATTCTTGTTAAAGTTCTCTTCGCCTTTTGAAAACCCTCTCTCTCTCTCTCTCTCTCTCTCTCTCTCAATGAGAAAGTCTAATTCAAGCAATACAATTCTTTGTTTTTCAGGTATATCAATGAGTTAATTGAATTTATTTTTCTAGCTGCTAATGATGATACGAGTAGAGAGGTCGGCCTTGGCAGTCAATGATGTCAGTGGTCAATGCCATGATCATTCTGTTGCTTCAGGAATTAATCAGAGTGTTGAGCCCCATGCAAATACGATTTTGGGTCCCTTCTAGTCAATTAAGTAATATCTCAGTTGCTATAGTCAGTGATCACGGAGGTGCATTCTCTGCTACCTCTGAGCATGGCCATATGCACACACATCAGACAGATTCTCTGCATCATTTGCAGCCACGGTCAGCAAGATTGGGGCAAGGGTCTTGGATGCTGCGCAGCAGAGAAGAACTCAAGTTCTTGCTCCTGAAAATCTAGAAAACTTATGGACTAAAGGAAGAAAACTATAATAGAAAAAAGGACAACCTCACTAAGCAAGTGCTTCATCAGGATTAGTAAAGAAGACTTCGGTGGCCATTGATAGCGGTTCCCATATTAGAGACAGGGGGAATGAGAAGTTAAACCAACACACATGGAAGTGCACTAGGAACAGATGATAAGTCCATGATAAGGATAATCCAGGGTTCCTCTAATGCTCATGAAAGCGGGGGAATGCATGTGAAGACTCAGTTGTCTCAAAGTTTGAACAAGGGACCACCTTCCGTGGGAACTCATCTTGCTGATGAGTGGGACCATACCGCTCAACCTGTGAAGGCAACAAGACTCTACTAAGCGGTCTAGTAGCACTTCTGCTTTGAAAAATCACCCTGATATTATTAAGACCTTTACAGGAGAGACTGGAGAGGCAGTGCGTTACAAAGAGTTTCAGAACATGTATGGGGGCAAAGAAGAGCCAAGTGCTACAAGTTCCTCCTCTGCATTGGTTTTGGACAGTGACGGATCATTCAATGCGCCCAAACTCAAATGCCGGGTGAGTAATTTTCCTGCATTTATGTGAATGATGTAAATTTAAAGGTAGTTTGGCTTGTTTCCTTTTTCTTTAATTTGTATGTTTTTTATTGCATATTGTTAATGTTTTCTTTGTTGGATCACACTTTACAAGTTTTTGTTAAGTAGTATGGAACTCCCTAGGTTAACTTTTCCACTTTTGCAAGCGAGGGTTGTAAATTGTGACTGAGCTGACCTATTCAAATAAAAAGCATTATCTTGCCTTTTATTATTATTATGGTTCTTATTTCATTTTTTTTTTAAAATGCAAAAATGAGCTGCCTAGTATGCTTCGTGATAAAATGGAAAGAGATGTAATGTCCTTTAGTGGCTAGACTTATTTATTTTTTAGTGGTTCAGTGGTACTAAAAAGATGATACATTCATCATCAGTTTTATCACTGTCAAACCTTATCCATCAATCTCGGTGTAGAATAGTTTCTATAGTTAACCTAGCACCCTGTTCTAGTATCCTCTTTAAGAGATCGTGATTCCCTTTCTAAACCTTGCAATCACATTATTGAAAAAAATCCTTAAAAGTAGCCCAAATCTTAGCTAACAATAATTTGATAAACGTACACAATCAACGCAGTAATATGCTTAATAAATAGAGTATGTCCAACCAACTTCTGAGTCCAATATCTACTGATGCTCCCTAAACTTCTGAAACCAGGCTACTGCTTTAAGCCATATATTGCATTCTTGTATTAGTTCAATTTGTCAACCCATCTTGCAACAAAACCTAGTTGAGGTAATAATGATACATACATGCTCTTGGAGATAGCCTTGACAAAATGCATTTTTAATATCAAGCTGATCGTCTAGCTGTTCCTTGTCTGCTGCAAGTGAAAGAAGGATTCTCACCGGATTTAACTTCGCCACAAGAACCAATTCTATATGGAAATTCAATTGATATGTTTGGGTATTTCCCTTAGCCACTAAGTGGATCTTGCACCTATCTGTTGACCCATTTGATCTGTGCTTATTGGTAGACACCCCTTGGCATCCAATTGCTCTCTCCCCTGGGTAATTTGGTAACTCTCAAGTGCTGGTTTTCTCAGGATCACTAATTTCCTCACACATCACGCTTTTCACTGCAGATAAGCGAAGCTCTCCAACATTGGAAGGAATCTATTTTTTTCTCTCTCTCTAGAGAATAGGCAATAGAGAATGCACTCTTCAGGCAATTGGGAATGGGTACGTCCATAGAGATAATTTTGTTCTAGAGACTAGATTAAAACACTTTTATCTCTTCTGGTTGGATGGATATCCAAGGAATGCACACTTATTGCCTTGCGTTTTAATGATCCCTCTTCGGACTGAGTACATTTATAAAACAAACATAGCCACACACTTTACGAGGAACGATAGATTCGATGCTTATATCAGAAAATGGAAAGGAATTTAATTGGATGCTTACCTTGTAGTGCCTGGAATGGCAATCAAACCATTCAATATGAAGCTATGAAAACAGCTTTCGTCCAATAGGATTTAGGAGTTTTTATACAAAAAAAAAGATCTTTAGAGACTTTTGGTTAGAGTCTATTCTCTCTCAGACCTCAGTGACCTCATTCTCATGTGGATTACATGAACACGTTGAATAATAATAATTATCTTTTAGTGGTAACTGTCATTAATGAAGGTATACAAAAGAAATATACTGATAAAGCTCACTCCGAGAGACAAAAACAAGCAGGAAGATGAAAACCAACTTCCAATAGAATGCAAACAAATATCATAAGAAGCAAACTAACTCTGATGCAGAACTCCCTCCTTTGCTAAAGCATCTACCGGCTCATTTGCCAATCTTCTGCCAATGAGAAAAAGACGCGTTAAGTTTCTAGCGAGATCAATCACCTCTTCAACCTCATCCAGAAGATGCCAAGGTGGCCCACAATTGGCTGAGGCCCCATCCAATGACACATTTCGAATGGCCTTTCTAGCCAATGTCCTAAAGATCCAGGCGAGGAGCTTCCCTCAATCTGATCCTTAAAGCACGGATTCCAACCTTATTAATAGAACAAGAAATAACCTGCCAGACCAGAGTAAAGGCAACACATGAGAGGACTAGCGATCCTGAATAATGCCACCTATTCCTTGATTATCCAAATTACTCTAGCTTCTCATTGAAGTTCAATTGTAACGTCATGCTGGAGGAGGGAACAAATTGGACTATTCGAATGCACCACAGCTTGACTAGGCAACCTATTCCAGTATGACATAATAATTGATGAAGAGAAATATTTAAAATGAGGTAAGGAAGAAACCAAGAAGCAACCATATATCTGGCTGTATCCATTAATGACTTCACCGAGGAACTTTTTCCCTCAAAACAACATGCATTACTCTCTTTCCATATGACCCAAAGGATGGGAAAAAAGGAGGAGTCTCCACATAGATCTGCCCCTCGACGAGCCCACCGCTGGCTTCCAAGCTCCGAACAAACTCTAAAGAGAACCAGGGGAGACCAGCTGCAGTCAACCAAATCAAGCCACTGATCCTCGTATCACAATCGTCACCCTGCAATTGAGGAATAGGCAGTCCACCCGTCTCCTCATCTGCAGGGCACATTGGGCATTAGTGGGATTACTATTTTCCTGCGCTTGTGCAACTTATCCATCAAGGGACGCCACATAGAATGCTATTGCCAAGCAAACGCAGCAACCCTTGGGGGAGCCTTCATGGACCATAGACTGCAAAGGGGAGTAACGACAATGGTCTCCGCATTAGGCAAGGAAAGAAAGATGATACAGAGAAGACTTATTAGAGGAAACCTGTCCAGATCTTCGTATTGGAACCTTATTCCGGAATGTATACCTGGCTAACGAGATTCAAAAGAGAAAAAGCAGCTGCTCTTCCTCTGATTGTGTGAGATTTCTTCGAGAAATGGGGCTCCAGTGCTCCACACAATCTGACTTTCAATCCTTTCCACCTAGGATCTCACTTTAGCTTGCCGGTCTTGGGCACACCTAAACAAAAGCAGGAACTGAGAAGCCAAGGCACTATTGCCCACCTATTTGTTAGGCCAAAAATCTACCTGTTCACATGAGCCAATCCAATATCTGATGCATTTAACAAATTTTCCTTTCACCGATAATATCCTTTTCCACGAAGCCAAACATCGATAGTTAGCATCTTGGACTTTCCAGCCCTCTCTCAAAACTCCACATTAGCTTCTAAGATTAACTGCCATGGACTTTGCGATTCCTCCGCAATCTTCCAACTTGCTGCAAACGCCGATACAAGACCACCCTCCTTTTCTAACTTGCAAACCGAAGCCCAATCCACCAAATGATAGTCTTTACTCGTTTCTTTCCTTGGACAAAGGAAATCTCACTGTAACCTTTCTAATCCTCTTAATGACACCCATGGAACGTTTGAAGGTGAACATGAAGTACACTGGAATGTTAGAAAAGGATAAGTACCTTAAGCAAGAATTAATACCCTATTCTAGCAAGTTGCATCAAATTGTGGGAGACCTTTTCCACCAATGTGCTTGCAAAAACTTATTTTTAATGACTGTTGATGTACTTAAGAAAACACTTGAGAATTTCTGTAACTTAATCCCTACTTTTATCAAGTGCATAGTTGTCATCCTTGAACAATTATTAGTGGAAGTGATATAGTAGTTGTTACCAGAAATAGAAGAGTACTTACTCAGACTTGAACATTGAACTGTGCAATCTTGACATGTCTATTGCTCTTACCAAGGTTCACAATAGTGGTTGTGGTGGGCGTATCAGCTGGTGGGCAAAACGATAGCAGGATAGCAGGCATATGTAGGGGTTGCGGTGATATAAAAAATCTGGAAAATATAAAAATTGGAAAATGTGAGAATCTAATTTTTTAGTAACCAAGTCGGAGGTGTAGCAGACCCTCAGTACATAAAGCTCCTTTATTGTTGTATGATTACAAAATAACAGTATGGATCTGTTTGTTCACATATATATTCATGTTGGTCAGCTATATTAAGTTAAAAGGTAGTAAAATGTTAATAATCAAATAGTGTTACCAAAATTTCATCTATTGCATTTCTGAAATCTAAATTCAAGTAAGCAATTTAGCACAGCTTTAGGGAATATAGGATATATAAAGTAATTGTTTTTTAATAAAGTTTAAAGTTCAAACACAAATGACAAAACATCTTTCATCAATGGAACAATGTATTTTGTTTGAGACCTGGGAAACAAAGATTATAAGTTAGAAAACATTTAGATATGATTTGGTTGGCCCACATTGAGAAAAATCATTTTTAAAAAATCCTCAAAAATCAGAAAATAAATAGCAAAAAGATAAAAAAAAAACTCAAACCATTTGGGATTGATCTATGGGAAACGTAGATCTACAAGTTAGAATGCATTAAATTTGATTTAGTTGGCCTTCTCAGAGGGGACAAATATTTTTTTGAAAACCCCCAGAAAACAAAAAATAAATAGATTTAAAAAAAAAAAAAGCTCATACTATTTGGGACTGATTTATGGGAAGCATAGATGTATAAGTTACAAGGCATCGAGTGATTCATATGAAAGAAAAAGAAAGAGAAAGAAGTATATACATAAGCGTGCATGCGCGCGCGCGCACACACACACACATATGTATGCATATTCTTTTCCAGACGCAAGTCTCCACTACATAGCAGGCAATATGGCAAAATAGTGGGCCGCTCCGCTCCGGACCGTTACGGGCCGCAACAGTTCTGAGCTATCCTATTTACAAAAAACTCAATCGGCTTTGGTCAACACTGTTAATAATGTGACCAATATACTACGTATCAGCCACTATTTTGTACTATGGCTCTTACTATTACTTGGAGGAAAGGAAGGCCTATAATTACTTATAAAATAGGCATTGTTTCTTTTATGTCAACTGTCAGATGCCATTCAAATACCATGTTTCTGAAGCTCGTACAAGTTTGTATATGGCAGTTTATTGAACTCTCAATTTGGCAAACGTGGTCATTTCAAAAAGACAATTTATCTTATATATTTGTTCATGTGTGTTTGTGCATATTCAAACCCATCTTCGGTTCTATATTGTAAGAAACAGAATGTAAATGTAAGGTCAAGCAGCTTCATTGACAATAACCGTCACATTTAGTCAAGGTCAAGCAACTCTTCTTTGACACTAATTATCACATTTCTATCATCTGATTATGAACTTTTTAGATCCTTCTGCCAAATTTTACCTTGCATATGCCATTTTCACAATATATTTTGGTGCAACATTGTATCTGCAGGTTACAGGGGCATATTTTGAAAAAATTGGGTCAAAATCTTTTGCAGTTTATTCAATTGCTGTAAGAGATGCTGAGAACAGGGCTTGGGTTGTGAAAAGAAGGTATTGTCTTTGTCTACGCAGTCTGTTCCAATGCATATTTTATACAAGCATCCCTTTTAACTCATTGAGCACCATGATTGGATTTTATACAATCCATGTCTCGTTTTGACTGTGGAGTTTATTCCTTATTCATCTGCTTTTCAGAGGTATAATATAATATATTTTCCTAGCATTGCTTTTCCTCATTGGACACCATGTCATATATTTTAAAAGATCTGTCATTATTCTACATAGTTTACAAACTCAGAAAACTGACTCAAGGTTACTCAGTTGAGTAACTCAGTCGAGTTTGAGTAGTCATTAGTCGGACTTGTTCAACTCGTTTGACCCAATTACATATCAGGCCAAGTTGTCTCGCCCTAATTCGGACGAGCCAAAATGAGTATTAGAACCATGCTAGTTTGTCATAAGGTGTATGGCGACATCATCATGTGTTCTATTTCTGGCACCTTTGATATTTTTTGATTCCTGGTTTGCAGATACCGAAACTTTGAACGTTTGCACAGGCATCTTAAAGACATTCCAAATTATACTTTACATTTGCCACCGAAGAGGTTTCTTTCATCGAGTATTGATGATTCTTTTGTTCTCCAACGATGTATTTTACTTGACAAATATTTGCAGGTATGATTTGTTTACCCTGCTTTCATTTCCATAAATGATGCATTTATTTATTTATTTTGTTTTCTGTGTGGGAGTATTCACTTACCATGCTGTTCTTTTAGGACCTTCTGTCAATAGCCAATGTTGCAGAGCAGCATGAGGTGTGGGATTTTTTGAGTGTTTCCTCAAAGGTACAAAGCTGCTCAACATTTTTGGATTCAACAGTTCTGGTTCTTTTGATTAACATGCTTTTGTTCTTTTGAACCTTAATGTAACTCGCTGCCTGTAATGCGACACTACCCTCTTTTGGTTTTTTGTGGTTTTGAAGAATTATGCATTCGGGAAATCTCCCTCAGTGATGAGAACATTAGCAGGTACATGGCTCCCTGATTTCTATCTTCATCAATTTTAGTGTGCATTTCCTTTTGGCATTATGTTTTCTGCAAATCATGGCTGGCTTCCCATGTTAACTCCTTTGTGCATATGTTGCGGAGAGAACTTAAATTGGCTGCTTTATATGATATCAGTTACAATTTAATAGGAATGCTAAGCTGTCTTGACAACATTTTTATTGCTTTGTGTCTGCATCCATATTGTTTCATGGTTTTTGCCTCAAATCTCCATTGGTCATTAGACCTGCGAGCCTGCATCAGTGGCATGCTTGAATGTTAATCAAGCAAGCAACTCTTTCGATGGGCCATGGCGCGGAGGTTTCAAGGATCCTGTTGATCTGGGACTGCCTGGAGATAGGTCATTCAAACAAAATGCCACTCCCAATCATCTGTTTACTGCCATGGCGGAACCTAGGGATTGTTGAATGTGTGTGTTTATGTGCTATGCCCACCACGGGATGATTTTTTTCCCAACACGATGTTGAGCTGACCAGTTGAGCACTGATATTGGGAAACTACAAAGAGTGGCCATCTAATGTAGGGATGGATTCCTGATTGTTAGGAATACTGATATTTCCTAGCATGGTTGTTGGCTAGCTCTAATGTATTGATCATCACCTGAATAAACAGATTATACATATTAAAATATAATCATTAGTGCTGCTCATTAACCTTAATTCTTGGTACTGCTGTTCAACAGTCAATGTGGATGATGCCATGGATGATATTGCTCGTCAGTTCAAATGGGTTTCAGATGAATAAACAGATTAGACATATTAAAATATAATCATTAGTGCTGCTCGTTAACCTTAATTCTTGGTACTGCTGTTCAACAGTCAATGTGGATGATGCCATGGATGATATTGTTCGTCAGTTCAAAGGGGTTTCAGATGGTCTACTGCGCAAAGTTTCTGGACCTTCATCATTACCTCATGCAGCTTCGTCATTGATAGCAGAAAGGCATATGACACTATCGTGGAACGAGGAGGAGTCAAGCAGACCTAGTCCAAGCTACAGTAACATGGAGACATCTGATAACGAGGAAGAAGGCATCAAACATGGGACCCAGGAAGAAGTTGAATCCACTGCACTAATTAATGGATGGCATTCAGACAATGAATTGAACACCAAATGCTTCCCACCTCGAGTGATCAAACGCTCTGATGAATCTAGAGGCATGGTTTCTGAGAGGAGCCAACAGTCAGAGATGAAGTTTGAAAGGCTTGGTTTGGATGGATATTTAGCAACAAATTCTTTGGCAATGTCTGATCCTGCAAGTGATCCAGTTCGGGTGCCACCAGAGGTATCAACAAGATTTTTGTTTTATTTTTCTTTTTTGACTCCTTTAAATCCAGTTGAAATATAACTTCCAGTTGAACCCAGTTTAATGGAATTAGGTTACAGTTGATGACAAAATCATTTGAACCATTGGATGTTTTGTTTGGTGCTTTATACCAATGTACCCTGAATATGGAGGAATATTCATATATACTACTGTATAGGTCAGGAAAATTTTGTTGTAAATGATGCTGCGATGCACTTTGTGGTTCCCAATGGAGACATACTCAGTTCAGATGGGTAAAAGTGGCAATTCCTGACTTGACCTACCAACCCAACCAGATTCAGTGTTTGTATTGGGCCCTTTTTATTTCAAGACTGGATTAGGATTGAAATTTTCAACCCAATTAATAAACAGGATGGCCCGACATGCTATTTGATTGGCAACTTGATCTGAGCCCATGAACCCTACCACCTCATTTCACATCAATCTCTCAGCCTAACCCTAAGCCAATGTGGTTGTTTAGGGTGTAGTTTTCTGACTAAGTGGGTTGATCAAACGGGCCAGTTTCCAGTTTTTGACCAGGAAACTCGGTGAGTCGACCAGGTGGGTCAGTAAATTAATTTCTAAATTTTTTATAAGCATAACATTTATAACAAATAAAATACTGAGTAAACATAAGAAAGTATATTGTTTTCCTGAAAGAATCTTCATATCTACATATCGAGATTTAGGTCGGTTTTGTAAGAGGGGCCATGAGAGCTGGGGAATCATTTTCCAATAGTTCTGGTCGTATTGTTTCTTCTATAATTCCCTGCACTATTCATTTTTCCATATTTTTCCGTGTGCTTACTCAATGTCGGCACTGAAGACCACAGCCTCATGTTGAACTTTCACTCCAGCTATTCATTTCTTTCTTTCTTCTTTTTTCCTGGACTTATACTAGACTTCTGAAAAAATTTCAACGGAAGTTTCTTCATGTGTTACTCAATATATGCTTCAAATCATTATGTTTGACATGGCTAAGGCTCATTTGATAGGATCATAGCATGGGATAGTTGTATTTATAAACCATAAAAAATCATTAGAAATATGTGTGCGTGAAATAGTTGAGATTTTAGGGCTACATTAGTACATCTTGACTGAATTGATTGGATCTTTTATTGACTGAATTGATTGGTCTGTATTTTTGAGAATAGACAAAGGCTATTTATAGATTCCAACCAAAGACATTAACTCAAATTAAAAAACCTAGTCATAATCATACTCGGAAACCTAATCCCATAACAAAGAAACTCTAATAACATCACAACTCTAGCCTAAAATAACTCGAATTTAAGCTAATCCTAATCTATGAAAACCCAATTTCCCAGAATTACAAAGAAATTGAATTGTTTCTATACATTCTCAAAACTCCCCCTCAACCTAGTAGATAGATACTATGTATTGACTTGGACTAAACACCAGGGTTTAAAATAATGAAACAGTACGGCCCTGACCGTTGCGTTTTTTTTTCATTGTAACGGTAATGTTGTGATGAAGGTAAAAAAAAAAAAAAGGCCAAAATAACGGCTGTTATGACCAATGTTCTGAAAAAAAAGGGTGGGGGGGGCAACCAATATATCGGCCGTTATAGCCTGATATTTTCGGATGGATTTTTTTTCTCTCTCTCTATTTTCTTTTTTCACGTCTATTTTTCCTAAGAGAGAGATATAGCAAATGATCACATGCATAAGTAAAATGAAAAAAAAATGAAAATGGAGGAAGGAAGACAGAACAAAGAGCATATGGTTGTAGGAAAAAAAAAAAGAAATGAGAAAGAGAGAGGAGGAAGGAAGTACCCGGAGGCGGAGGCCTGAGATTACATTGTCGCCCGCTAGTCACAGCTGACGGCCCCCTTGCACATCGTCATTGCCGCCCTTTCACTTCGCCGTGCCCACCGGCCCCCGCCTCCGCTCTTCTCCTCCTCTCCTTCTTTTCCTCTTCCTCTTCTCTTCTCCTTTCCTCTCCTCTCCTCTTCCCCCTTCCCTCTTTTTTTTTTTTTCCTTTACCCTATCTGTTCGTTCGATTCCAGCGTTTTGCCCTTTTTAGGGCTTGTAGTTGACGATGCCACACGTTCACATATTGGCCTTTTTAGTTTGTGGGTCCCCTTATCTTTAATTTTGCTAAGACCCATTAGACCTTTTAATTAAAGGGCTCCATTTTACTTTTCTTTTTTAAAATTTTAAATGGGCAACATATTATTTTTTTTAATTATAACTCTTAATGCACTCAAAAGAAGTTTAAATTATAACTTTTAATACACTTAAATATATTTAAAACACTAAAAGGTGGTCCTCTTTTAAGAAATTTTATTACAATAAGATTTAGGCCCCATTATCATGTCGACCACTTTTGTAAGACATGTGAATAAAATATTTAAAAATTCACTTGAGTATCCAAATTTTTTTATTAAACTTACACCATCTAATAAGGCCTACTTATGACAAAAAATTTAAACCACTAAAAAAATGCCTCCTCAAATGGGGTCTTGCAAAAATTAACTCCATTAAAGGGAACGTAAACATAATATCGAAGTCCTAAATAATCTTTATTGCGCTACTCTGTGTAGTTCACAATAAATATAATCTCTTATCTTTTGATGTGTTGCAAAAAATGTCCATTGTGCTTTGCTGGTGGCCACCATCTGTCTGTAGGTCTGTCTCTGCTATTTTCCACTTTTTTTTGGTCTGTTGGAGCTAATGGACCACTAGATCAGATATGTCTTGATCTCTCCCAGCAGCATATGTATCATGGATTTGAAGGACAATACGAGAATGATGGTTTTGATGAATATGCAGATGATTAAAAAAGAACCTTTTTGAATGTTGGATTGTGCTGATTGTCCTTTCGTAGGTCCTGCTGCCAGGAGCGTGTAAGAGAAAACAGATAGCAAATCCGAATCATGATGATTCCACAATCATCATCAAAGCCTTGTCCCAACTATGTTGGGGTTTGCTACATGAATTTTGTTCTCCATTCTGATTTTTCTTGAGCCAAAATCACGGAAAGAAATATGGCCCATGAAATTGATCAAACCAATCACGTCTTGACCAGGTCTTGCTGTTGACTACTGGTGTCAGATCTTTGCTGTTGAGCACTTGACCTTCTTTACTACAAATCACTTCTGGATTGGGCTTGCTTTCTAGGACACAGGCGGGTCAGGTCCAGCTTGACTTGGGCCTTGACTAAAGCCCACTTGCAGAAAGGACAAAAGGAAGGCTTGAAGTGCCACTGAGGTGACTGTGACGTCGCTAGGTACGGCTAGCCACACTCCTGTTGTCGACAGCGTTTAACCATCCGACTGATCTTGTGACACCTGAGTGACCTGACACATGTCACAAGGCTTGGTATCTGTGCCAAGTCCATGGGCAAAAGCCTCTCTCTCTCTCTGAGGTGTTCCTTTCTCTCTACAATTGTTGGCAGCCACCAGAAGTTTGGTCTGCTCTTGCTTCTCTGTGGCAGCAGATCTTCATTGTTCTTTTTCATACACGTCATTGTGAAACCTTCAATTGTTTTTATTATTATTATTATTATTTTTATAAAAAAAACCCCACGACTTGTTTAACTGAGAGTTTGTATTCTCTCTCTCTCTCTCTCTTACACACACACACACACCTTTTTGCAACTGAAGAAGCAAGGGCCCGTTGCAGCAGTTGCTGCCTTTCCCTTTTTTTTGTGTGTTTTCCAGTTAACCCTCTCTTCTTGAAATAAAACCAAGGGGCACCCTTCTTTCTTCTTCTCCGGTTTCTCTGCACTACAAATACAGACCCAATGACCTGTGGGCTGCGGCCCACTGAGGCAATACTTTTTGGGAAAATGAAAATAAAAGATAACAGAAGAAAGCTATAGCAAGGAACCTTAAGGAACTTGTTTTGCTATCAAGTTGAAATTTTGGTGCTACATGTTAACTAAATTGATTGAACTCTTATCGAATGAATTGATTGACCTGTATTATTAAGAATAGCCAAAGCCTATTCATAGCTTATAACCAATGACATTAACTAAACTCCTTAACCTATTCATAACCATAATAGGAAACCTAATCCCATAAAAAGGAAACTCTAATAACATCATAACTCTAGTCTATTGTAACTCAAATTTAAGCTGGTCTTAATTTTTGAAACTAACTTCCAAAATTACAAATAAACCGAATTGTTTCTCAAAATTCTCAATATAAATAGAAGTTAACAGGAAACTACTTTATGAGAATTTTTAATCAATTTTGTCTGCATTAAGAGTCCTCAAAGGTTGATGCTTCTAAGACTTGAAACCAGCGAGAATAATAGAGGAGCGGAATTTTCTCCTACATGGACATTTCCATCTGGATGTTTTAAGAGGTGGGGGGCTTATCGAAAAAAAGGACCCTCTGAATTTCATGGCACCCACCATGAAAACATGGACGTCCCCATGTAGGAAATCCACAGGAGAAATTTCCCCTAATATAGGAATTTGGTCGTCTTGTAGTTGTATTCATCATTGTTCTGATATCCTTCCACCCTGATTCCTCTGCAGTGGACGCCGCCTAATTTAAGTGTGCCGCTGTTGAATTTAGTCGATAAGATATTTCAACTTAATAGAAGAGGGTGGCTGAGGTAAGGATCTAACATCATGTTTAAGTTGTCCATTATTTTTGAACAGCTATTTCGGTTGTTGGAATTAACTTTTTAAAAATGAAGTCATCATCATATCCTTTGATATTCAAATTGCAGGTCATATACTTCATGTTAAATTTATTATGCAAAGAGGAACTTGTTCTTAAAGAAGTTTCTTAGTTCATAGTTTATTTCTGTGATTTGTAGTCATTTAAAAATTTCTTTATCTTGATCTTATCTTCCTCCTACTAATGCTCATCAAGCCGGTAGACGGAATATAAGAGTAGATAATTAGAACTGTTCTATCTTTAAAAAAGTTGCCCATTTTTCATGATAGTTAGATGTAAGAGTGGACATGAAGGTTGTTGGACATGAGCCCCAAGTCCCAACATCTATAAAAGCTCCATATGCCTTATCCATGAAAGCATCCAAGTGGTGCCTGGGGAAGGTAGGCACAGATCCTTATGCAACGGACTACACTGTGCTCATGCTCTCAGAGACTGCCATAATTGTAAGACTTATTGTATATTTACACTATTTGAGATGTAACTGGCCTAAATTATGCCAAATAATCTAGTCTTGGTACGGGTGGTACAAATGTATAAAAGAGACCTTCAAGCGAGCAAGGAGCTTTTACTCCCAAAAATCATCTCTCTGCTTGTCAAAGGGCCGGGCCAGGTTGGGGCTGGGGTTGCCCTTACCCTACCCTACCCTCAGTATGTGCAGGGCTGGGCCAAAGCCATTGAACGGCCTGCTCTACCTAGGCCCTTACCTTACCCTCGAGGGCCTGGGCCCAGGGCCTGAAAACAAGAAAACTGAGGTTTTTTTTTTTATATACACTACCATCGAGCATTGATAGGTTGTTCATACAATTGTACTTGATACTACCCAAAACTTGGAAAACAGAGAACACAAAATTGTACACCTACTAATAAAGATAGGTGCTGAGACTTTCAAAGAATGCAAATAAATTAATACACATAAAATTTAGAAATAGTTGTATTGGCGCATTTAGATATCCTTAGGAAAATTGAAATTTTCAAAATCTTTTGGCGGCAGTATTTGAATAAATGGTAAAGAAAAAAATAAAGATCAACATTTATCTGCGCCGTCGATATTAGATATTAAGAAAATAGTAACAATGGAAATAGACACCAATGACAATTATTGGTTGTTTCTTATTATTTTTATTTTGGGTTTTTTACCACTATTGATGAATATCATCGCTGTCTACCTTTATCCCCATTTCTTACTGTTAATCTATTATTAACAGCGTTTTATAGGCTATTTGTAAATAAATATATATTAAGAAATAAAGAAAAAAAAAAAGCAGGGCAGGCCCCCTTGTCAAAGGGCTGGATTGACTGTCCTGGTTCTACATCGGGAATCTGTTTCATAATACGGTTTCAGAGCCACATTTATTGTCTCTTTTGTGTGGGCCCTTGTCAAAAGGTAATTTGAGCCATGAACTTAACAATCTTGATTTGCAAAAGCATTTAAGACTCTTTGCAGTAGGATTATATTTCATTGCTACTGGAAACTTTACTCAAGATTGTGAGATTCTTTCTCACAAAACAGCGCGAGTGTTGCGGATGATGGCTATGTTTCAAGCTCAACTTGATGGGTGTCCAGGTCATGGTGGGTGGTCTAATCAAAGATATTGTATCATTCGTCAGCATGGTTTTGTTCTGGCCCCATGCATCAGCGTACTGTGAATGCCTCGGAACTAATGGTACATCATCTAGGCTTGTTGGGGGCCATTTGCTTGGGCAAAATCCCTCTTCTTGTAGATGGTTATGTGCTGTTTGGTGTGCGAGTTTGTGCTGTCGGTCTCTTGGGAAATTACAGATCATGTTGAAGATCAAGGATCATACAACAAAAAATTAAAAAATGAAAACAAAGTATCAGGATAAGAGCATTACTCTTAGATGCAAACAACAATTACAAAAGAGATGCCTCCATAGAAAGGATCCTATCAACCCCTTGTTTGGCTAATGCATTTGCCATCCCATTGGTTAATCAGCTAACATGTTAAAAGACTACCCGAGAACATGAAGATAGAAATGTATCTTATTGAAGTAGAACTGAAATTTCCAGACTCATCTCCATTGAATTAACCCACGAAATGTGCTGAGGGAATCACTTTCCACAACAAGCTCCTCTAGGATAAAACCAGAGCTTCTAGAATTGCTAAAACCTTAGCTTCATTAGAATTCTTCGCCCCCACATTCTTGGAGAACATGAAAAAGCCTCCCTCTTGCGAAGAACTCCTATCCTCGCTGAACTTGGTTTACCTCTCGCCGCACCATCCACATTGAATTTCAAGAACCCAATGGAAGGAAGCCTCCAAGAGACATATTTCTTCTCCTTGGACGACAAATGGTGCAAGCGTCCAATTTCAGAAGATGTCATCAGGCTTACACCTTTACTTCCTTGAATTTCTTCCTGCATAACCACCTTACTGATCTAAGTCCCACCAATGAAACTATAGCATCAACTGGCGATGACGTTCCCCTAAAAATTGTCATTACTTCTTTCCAAATAGACCATATAATTGCAAAAGGGATATATGCCTCCATATCAGAAACCACGGCCAAAAATGAACCCAACCTCCAAGACTGAATGAAGACGACAGGCGATGTAGGAATTACACCATGAAATCCCACAAACCTTAAAATCCACAGATGTGACGCAAAATCACAATGATGAAATAAATGGTTGATCGCTACCGCACCCTGGTCTCCCATATATAGAACACTCGTCAACAATATTTTATGAAGTGAAGCCTTTCCTTTGAAGATTATCTACGGTCAAAGACCTTTCCACTGATTGTTAACCAACAAAAAACCTCTACATGAAGAGCCAGGCCACACACATAGATGCCATAG
>CM022944.1:134960101-135149474 GCA_012931725.1 Litsea cubeba
CTATGGCATCTATGTGTGTGGCCTGGCTCTTCATGTAGAGGTTTTTTGTTGGTTAACAATCAGTGGAAAGGTCTTTGACCGTAGATAATCTTCAAAGGAAAGGCTTCACTTCATAAAATATTGTTGACGAGTGTTCTATATATGGGAGACCAGGGTGCGGTAGCGATCAACAATTTATTTCATCATTGTGATTTTGCGTCGCATCTGTGGATTTTAAGGTTTGTGGGATTTCATGGTGTAATTCCTACATCGCCTGTCGTCTTCATTCAGTCTTGGAGGTTGGGTTCATTTTTGGCCGTGGTTTCTGATATGGAGGCATATATCCCTTTTGCAATTATATGGTCTATTTGGAAAGAAGTAATGACAATTTTTAGGGGAACGTCATCGCCAGTTGATGCTATAGTTTCATTGGTGGGACTTAGATCAGTAAGGTGGTTATGCAGGAAGAAATTCAAGGAAGTAAAGGTGTAAGCCTGATGACATCTTCTGAAATTGGACGCTTGCACCATTTGTCGTCCAAGGAGAAGAAATATGTCTCTTGGAGGCTTCCTTCCATTGGGTTCTTGAAATTCAATGTGGATGGTGCGGCGAGAGGTAAACCAAGTTCAGCGAGGATAGGAGTTCTTCGCAAGAGGGAGGCTTTTTCATGTTCTCCAAGAATGTGGGGGCGAAGAATTCTAATGAAGCTAAGGTTTTAGCAATTCTAGAAGCTCTGGTTTTATCCTAGAGGAGCTTGTTGTGGAAAGTGATTCCCTCAGCACATTTCGTGGGTTAATTCAATGGAGATGAGTCTGGAAATTTCAGTTCTACTTCAATAAGATACATTTCTATCTTCATGTTCTCGGGTAGTCTTTTAACATGTTAGCTGATTAACCAATGGGATGGCAAATGCATTAGCCAAACAAGGGGTTGATAGGATCCTTTCTATGGAGGCATCTCTTTTGTAATTGTTGTTTGCATCTAAGAGTAATGCTCTTATCCTGATACTTTGTTTTCATTTTTTAATTTTTTGTTGTATGATCCTTGATCTTCAACATGATCTGTAATTTCCCAAGAGACCGACAGCACAAACTCGCACACCAAACAGCACATAACCATCTACAAGAAGAGGGATTTTGCCCAAGCAAATGGCCCCCAACAAGCCTAGATGATGTACCATTAGTTCCGAGGCATTCACAGTACGCTGATGCATGGGGCCAGAACAAAACCATGCTGACGAATGATACAATATCTTTGATTAGACCACCCACCATGACCTGGACACCCATCAAGTTGAGCTAGAAACATAGCCATCATCCACAACACTCGCGCTGTTTTGTGAGAAAGAATCTCACAATCTTGAGTAAAGTTTCCAGTAGCAATGAAATATAATCCTACTGCAAAGAGTCTTAAATGCTTTTGCAAATCAAGATTGTTAAGTTCATGGCTCAAATTACCTTTTGACAAGGGCCCACACAAAAGAGACAATAAATGTGGCTCTGAAACCGTATTATGAAACAGATTCCCGATGTAGAACCAGGACAGTCAATCCAGCCCTTTGACAAGGGGGCCTGCCCTGCTTTTTTTTTTTCTTTATTTCTTAATATATATTTATTTACAAATAGCCTATAAAACGCTGTTAATAATAGATTAACAGTAAGAAATGGGGATAAAGGTAGACAGCGATGATATTCATCAATAGTGGTAAAAAACCCAAAATAAAAATAATAAGAAACAACCAATAATTGTCATTGGTGTCTATTTCCATTGTTACTATTTTCTTAATATCTAATATCGACGGCGCAGATAAATGTTGATCTTTATTTTTTTCTTTACCATTTATTCAAATACTGCCGCCAAAAGATTTTGAAAATTTCAATTTTCCTAAGGATATCTAAATGCGCCAATACAACTATTTCTAAATTTTATGTGTATTAATTTATTTGCATTCTTTGAAAGTCTCAGCACCTATCTTTATTAGTAGGTGTACAATTTTGTGTTCTCTGTTTTCCAAGTTTTGGGTAGTATCAAGTACAATTGTATGAACAACCTATCAATGCTCGATGGTAGTGTATATAAAAAAAAAAACCTCAGTTTTCTTGTTTTCAGGCCCTGGGCCCAGGCCCTCGAGGGTAAGGTAAGGGCCTAGGTAGAGCAGGCCGTTCAATGGCTTTGGCCCATCCGGGCCCAGCCCTGCACATACTGAGGGTAGGGTAGGGTAAGGGCAACCCCAGCCCCAACCTGGCCCGGCCCTTTGACAAGCAGAGAGATGATTTTTGGGAGTAAAAGCTCCTTGCTCGCTTGAAGGTCTCTTTTATACATTTGTACCACCCGTACCAAGACTAGATTATTTGGCATAATTTAGGCCAGTTACATCTCAAATAGTGTAAATATACAATAAGTCTTACAATTATGGCAGTCTCTGAGAGCATGAGCACAGTGTAGTCCGTTGCATAAGGATCTGTGCCTACCTTCCCCAGGCACCACTTGGATGCTTTCATGGATAAGGCATATGGAGCTTTTATAGATGTTGGGACTTGGGGCTCATGTCCAACAACCTTCATGTCCACTCTTACATCTAACTATCATGAAAAATGGGCAACTTTTTTAAAGATAGAACAGTTCTAATTATCTACTCTTATATTCCGTCTACCGGCTTGATGAGCATTAGTAGGAGGAAGATAAGATCAAGATAAAGAAATTTTTAAATGACTACAAATCACAGAAATAAACTATGAACTAAGAAACTTCTTTAAGAACAAGTTCCTCTTTGCATAATAAATTTAACATGAAGTATATGACCTGCAATTTGAATATCAAAGGATATGATGATGACTTCATTTTTAAAAAGTTAATTCCAACAACCGAAATAGCTGTTCAAAAATAATGGACAACTTAAACATGATGTTAGATCCTTACCTCAGCCACCCTCTTCTATTAAGTTGAAATATCTTATCGACTAAATTCAACAGCGGCACACTTAAATTAGGCGGCGTCCACTGCAGAGGAATCAGGGTGGAAGGATATCAGAACAATGATGAATACAACTACAAGACGACCAAATTCCTATATTAGGGGAAATTTCTCCTGTGGATTTCCTACATGGGGACGTCCATGTTTTCATGGTGGGTGCCATGAAATTCAGAGGGTCCTTTTTTTCGATAAGCCCCCCACCTCTTAAAACATCCAGATGGAAATGTCCATGTAGGAGAAAATTCCGCTCCTCTATTATTCTCGCTGGTTTCAAGTCTTAGAAGCATCAACCTTTGAGGACTCTTAATGCAGACAAAATTGATTAAAAATTCTCATAAAGTAGTTTCCTGTTAACTTCTATTTATATTGAGAATTTTGAGAAACAATTCGGTTTATTTGTAATTTTGGAAGTTAGTTTCAAAAATTAAGACCAGCTTAAATTTGAGTTACAATAGACTAGAGTTATGATGTTATTAGAGTTTCCTTTTTATGGGATTAGGTTTCCTATTATGGTTATGAATAGGTTAAGGAGTTTAGTTAATGTCATTGGTTATAAGCTATGAATAGGCTTTGGCTATTCTTAATAATACAGGTCAATCAATTCATTCGATAAGAGTTCAATCAATTTAGTTAACATGTAGCACCAAAATTTCAACTTGATAGCAAAACAAGTTCCTTAAGGTTCCTTGCTATAGCTTTCTTCTGTTATCTTTTATTTTCATTTTCCCAAAAAGTATTGCCTCAGTGGGCCGCAGCCCACAGGTCATTGGGTCTGTATTTGTAGTGCAGAGAAACCGGAGAAGAAGAAAGAAGGGTGCCCCTTGGTTTTATTTCAAGAAGAGAGGGTTAACTGGAAAACACACAAAAAAAAGGGAAAGGCAGCAACTGCTGCAACGGGCCCTTGCTTCTTCAGTTGCAAAAAGGTGTGTGTGTGTGTGTAAGAGAGAGAGAGAGAGAGAATACAAACTCTCAGTTAAACAAGTCGTGGGGTTTTTTTTATAAAAATAATAATAATAATAATAAAAACAATTGAAGGTTTCACAATGACGTGTATGAAAAAGAACAATGAAGATCTGCTGCCACAGAGAAGCAAGAGCAGACCAAACTTCTGGTGGCTGCCAACAATTGTAGAGAGAAAGGAACACCTCAGAGAGAGAGAGAGGCTTTTGCCCATGGACTTGGCACAGATACCAAGCCTTGTGACATGTGTCAGGTCACTCAGGTGTCACAAGATCAGTCGGATGGTTAAACGTCTGTCGACAACAGGAGTGTGGCTAGCCGTACCTAGCGACGTCACAGTCGCCTCATGGCACTTCAAGCCTTCCTTTTGTCCTTTCTGCAAGTGGGCTTTAGTCAAGGCCCAAGTCCAAGCTGGACCTGACCCGCCTGTGTCCTAGAAAGCAAGCCCAATCCAGAAGTGATTTGTAGTAAAGAAGGCAAGTGCTCAACAGCAAAGATCTGACACCAGTAGTCAACAGCAAGACCTGGTCAAGACGTGATTGGTTTGATCAATTTCATGGGCCATATTTCTTTCCGTGATTTTGGCTCAAGAAAAATCAGAATGGAGAACAAAATTCATGTAGCAAACCCCAACATAGTTGGGACAAGGGATGGAGGGAATCATCATGATCGGATTTGCTATCTGTTTTCTCTTACCCTCCTGGCAGCAGGACCTCCGAAAGGACAATCAGCACAATCCAACATTCAAAAAGGTTCTTTTTTAATCATCTGCATATTCATCAAACCATCATTCTCGTATTGTCCTTCAAATCCATGATACATATGCTGCTGGGAGAGAGAACATAGCTGATCTAGTGGTCCATTAGCTCCAACAGACCAAAAAACAGTGGAAATAGCAGAGACGAAGACCCTACAGACAGATGGTGGCCACCAGCAAAGCACAATGGACATTTTTTGCAACACATCAAAAGATAAGAGATTATATTTATTGTGAACTACACAGAGTAGCGCAATAAAGATTATTTAGGACTTCGATATTATGTTTACGTTCCCTTAATGGAGTTAATTTTTGCAAGACCCCATTTGAGGAGGCATTTTTTTAGTGGTTTAAATTTTTGTCATAAGTAGGCCTTATTAGATGGTGTAAGTTTTAATAAAAAAATTTGGATACTCAAGTGAATTTTTAAATATTTTATTCACATGTCTTACAAAAGTGGTCGACATGATAGTGGGGCCTAAATCTTATTGTAATAAAATTTCTTAAAAGAGGACCACCTTTTAGTGTTTTAAATATATTTAAGTGTATTAAAAGTTATAATTTAAACTTCTTTTGAGTGCATTAAGAGTTATAATTAAAAAAAGTAATATGTGCCCATTTAAAATTTTAAAAAAGAAAAGTAAAATGGAGCCCTTTAAAAAGGTCTAATGGGTCTTAGCAAAATTAAAGATAAGGGGACCCACAAACTAAAAAGGCCAATATGTGAACGTGTGGCATCGTCAACTACAAGCCCTAAAAAGGGCAAAACGCTGGAATCGAAACAGAATAGGGTAAAGGAAAAAAAAAAAAAGAGGGAAGGGGGAAGAGGAGAGGAGAGGAAAGGAGAAGAGAAGAGGAAGAGGAAAAGAGAGGAGAGGAGGAGAAGAGCGGAGGCGGGGGCCGGTGGGCACGGCGAAGTGAAAGGGCGGCAATGACGATGTGCAAGGGGGCCGTCAGCTGTGACTATCGGGCGACAATGTAATCTCAGGCCTCCGCCGGGTACTTCCTTCCTCCTCTGTCTTTCTCATTTCTTTTTTTTTTTTCCTACAACCATATGCTCTTTGTTCTGTCTTCCTTCCTCCATTTCATTTTTTTTTCATTTTACTTATGCATGTGATCATTTGCTATATCTCTCTCTTAGGAAAAATAGACGTGAAAAAGAAAATAGAGAGAGAGAAAAAAATCCATCCGAAAATATCAGGCTATAACGGCCGATATATTGGTTGCCCCCCACCCTTTTTTTCAGAACATTGGTCATAACAGCCGTTATTTTGGCCTTTTTTTTTTTTTACCTTCATCACAACATTACCGTTACAATGAAAAAAAAACGTAACGGTCAGGGCCGTTACTGTTTCATTATTTTAAACCCTGGTGTTTAGTCCAAGTCAATACATAGTATCTATCTACTAGGTTGAGGGGGAGTTTTGAGAATGTATAGAAACAATTCAATTTCTTTGTAATTCTGGGAAATTGGGTTTTCATAGATTAGGATTAGCTTAAATTCGAGTTATTTTAGGCTAGAGTTGTGATGTTATTAGAGTTTCTTTGTTATGGGATTAGGTTTCCGAGTATGATTATGACTAGGTTTTTTAATTTGAGTTAATGTCTTTGGTTGGAATCTATAAATAGCCTTTGTCTATTCTCAAAAATACAGACCAATCAATTCAGTCAATAAAAGATCCAATCAATTCAGTCAAGATGTACTAATGTAGCCCTAAAATCTCAACTATTTCACGCACACATATTTCTAATGATTTTATGGTTTATAAATACAACTATCCCATGCTATGATCCTATCAAATGAGCCTTAGCCATGTCAAACATAATGATTTGAAGCATATATTGAGTAACACATGAAGAAACTTCCGTTGAAATTTTTTCAGAAGTCTAGTATAAGTCCAGGAAAAAAGAAGAAAGAAAGAAATGAATAGCTGGAGTGAAAGTTCAACATGAGGCTGTGGTCTTCAGTGCCGACATTGAGTAAGCACACGGAAAAATATGGAAAAATGAATAGTGCAGGGAATTATAGAAGAAACAATACGACCAGAACTATTGGAAAATGATTCCCCAGCTCTCATGGCCCCCTTACAAAACCGACCTAAATCTCGATATGTAGATATGAAGATTCTTTCAGGAAAACAATATACTTTCTTATGTTTACTCCGTATTTTATTTGTTATAAATGTTATGCTTATAAAAATTTAGAAATTAATTTACTGACCCACCTGGTCAACTCACCGAGTTTCCTGGTCAAAAACTGGAAACTGGCCCGTTTGATCAACCCACTTAGTCAGAAAACTACACCCTAAACAACCACATTGGCTTAGGGTTAGGCTGAGAGATTGATTGTGAAATGAGGTGGTAGGGTTCATGGGATCAGATCGAGTTGCCAATCAAATAGCATGTCGGGCCATCCTGTTTATTAATTGGGTTTGAAAATTTCAATCCTAATCCAGTCTTGAAATAAAAAGGGCCCAATACAAACACTGAATCTGGTTGGGTTGGTAGGTCAAGTCAGGAATTGCCACTTTTACCCCTCTGAACTGAGTATGTCTCCATTGGGAACCACAAAGTGCATCGCAGCATCATTTACAACAAAATTTTCCTGACCTATACAGTAGTTTATATGAATATTCCTCCATATCAGGGTACATTGGTATAAAGCACCAAACAAAACATCCAATGGTTCAAATGATTTTGTCATCAACTGTAACCTAATTCCATTAAACTGGGTTCAACTGGAAGTTATATTTCAAACTGGATTTAAAGGAGTCAAAAAAGAAAAATAAAACAAAAATCTTGTTGATACCTCTGGTGGCACCCGAACTGGATCACTTGCAGGATCAGACATTGCCAAAGAATTTGTTGCTAAATATCCATCCAAACCAAGCCTTTCAAACTTCATCTCTGACTGTTGGCTCCTCTCAGAAACCATGCCTCTAGATTCATCAGAGCGTTTGATCACTCGAGGTGGGAAGCATTTGGTGTTCAATTCATTGTCTGAATGCCATCCATTAATTAGTGCAGTGGATTCAACTTCTTCCTGGGTCCCATGTTTGATGCCTTCTTCCTCGTTATCAGATGTCTCCATGTTACTGTAGCTTGGACTAGGTCTGCTTGACTCCTCCTCGTTCCACGATAGTGTCATATGCCTTTCTGCTATCAATGACGAAGCTGCATGAGGTAATGATGAAGGTCCAGAAACTTTGCGCAGTAGACCATCTGAAACCCCTTTGAACTGACGAACAATATCATCCATGGCATCATCCACATTGACTGTTGAACAGCAGTACCAAGAATTAAGGTTAACGAGCAGCACTAATGATTATATTTTAATATGTCTAATCTGTTTATTCATCTGAAACCCATTTGAACTGACGAGCAATATCATCCATGGCATCATCCACATTGACTGTTGAACAGCAGTACCAAGAATTAAGGTTAATGAGCAGCACTAATGGTTATATTTTAATATGTATAATCTGTTTATTCAGGTGATGATCAATACATTAGAGCTAGCCAACAACCATGCTAGGAATATCAGTATTCCTACAATCAGGAATCCATCCCTACATTAGAATCCATCCTTACATTAGATGGCCACTCTTTGTAGTTTCCCAATATCAGTGCTCAACTGGTCAGCTCAACATCGTGTTGGGAAAAAAATCATCCCGTGGTGGGCATAGCACATAAACACACAGATTCAACAATCCCTAGGTTCCGCCATGGCAGTAAACAGATGATTGGGAGTGGCATTTTGTTTGAATGACCTATCTCCAGGCAGTCCCAGATCAACAGGATCCTTGAAACCTCCGCGCATGGCCCATCGAAAGAGTTGCTTGCTTGATTAACATTCAAGCATGCCACTGATGCAGGCTCGCAGGTCTAATGACCAATGGAGATTTGAGGCAAAAACCATGAAACAATATGGATGCAGACACAAAGCAATAAAAATGTTGTCAAGACAGCTTAGCATTCCTATTAAATTGTAACTGATATCATATAAAGCAGCCAATTTAAGTTCTCTCCGCAACATATGCACAAAGGAGTTAACATGGGAAGCCAGCCATGATTTGCAGAAAACATAATGCCAAAAGGAAATGCACACTAAAATTGATGAAGATAGAAATCAGGGAGCCATGTACCTGCTAATGTTCTCATCACTGAGGGAGATTTCCCGAATGCATAATTCTTCAAAACCACAAAAAACCAAAGAGGGTAGTGTCGCATTACAGGGCAGCGAGTTACATTAAGGTTCAAAAGAACAAATGCATGTTAATCAAAAGAACCAGAACTGTTGAATCCAAAAATGTTGAGCAGCTTTGTACCTTTGAGGAAACACTCAAAAAATCCCACACCTCATGCTGCTCTGCAACATTGGCTATTGACAGAAGGTCCTAAAAGAACAGCATGGTAAGTGAATACTCCCACACAGAAAACAAAATAAATAAATAATGCATCATTTATGGAAATGAAAGCAGGGTAAACAAATCATACCTGCAAATATTTGTCAAGTAAAATACATCGTTGGAGAACAAAAGAATCATCAATACTCGATGAAAGAAACCTCTTCGGTGGCAAATGTAAAGTATAATTTGGAATGTCTTAAGATGCCTGTGCAAACGTTCAAAGTTTCGGTATCTGCAAACCAGGAATCAAAAAATATCAAAGGTGCCAGAAATAGAACACATGATGATGTAGCCATACACCTTATGACAAACTAGCATGGTTCTAATACTCATTTTGGCTCGTCCGAATTAGGGCGAGACAACTTGGCCTGATATGTAATTGGATCAAACGAGTTGAACAAGTCCGACTAATGACTACTCAAACTCGACGGAGTTACTCAACTGAGTAACCTTGAGTCAGTTTTCTGAGTTTGTAAACTATGTAGAATAATGACAGATCTTTTAAATATATGACATGGTGTCCAATGAGGAAAAGCAATGCTAGGAAAATATATTATATTATACCTCTGAAAAGCAGATGAATAAGAATAAACTCCACAGTCAAAACGAGACATGGATTGTATAAAATATCCAATCATGGTGCTCAATGAGTTAAAAGGGATGCTTGTATAAAATATGCATTGGAACAGACTGCGTAGACAAAGACAATACCTTCTTTTCACAACCCAAGCCCTGTTCTCAGCATCTCTTACAGCAATTGAATAAACTGCAAAAGATTTGACCCAATTTTTTCAAAATATGCCCCTGTAACCTGCAGATACAATGTTGCACCAAAATATATTGTGAAAATGGCATATGCAAGGTAAAATTTGGCAGAAGGATCTAAAAAGTTCATAATCAGATGATAGAAATGTGATAATTAGTGTCAAAGAAGAGTTGCTTGACCTTGACTAAATGTGACGGTTATTGTCAATGAAGCTGCTTGACCTTACATTTACATTCTGTTTCTTACAATATAGAACCGAAGATGGGTTTGAATATGCACAAACACACATGAACAAATATATAAGATAAATTGTCTTTTTGAAATGACCACGTTTGCCAAATTGAGAGTTCAAGAAACTGCCATATACAAACTTTACGAGCTTCAGAAACATGGTATTTGAATGGCATCTGACAGTTGACATAAAAGAAACAATGCCTATTTTATAAGTAATTATAGGCCTTCCTTTCCTCCAAGTAATAGTAAGAGCCATAGTACAAAATAGTGGCCGATACGTAGTATATTGGTCACATTATTAACAGTGTTGACCAAAGCCGACTGAGTTTTTTGTAAAAGGATAGCTCAGAACTGTTGCGGCCCGTAACGGTCCGGAGCGAGCGGCCCACTATTTTGCCATATTGCCTGCTATGTAGGTGGAGACTTGCGTCTGGAAAGAATATGCATACATATGTGTGTGTGTGTGCGCGCGCGCGCATGCACGCTTATGTATATATACTTCTTTCTCTTTCTTTTCTTTCATATGAATCACTCGATGCCTTGTAACTTATACATCTATGCTTCCCATAAACCAGTCCCAAATAGTATGAGCTTTTTTTTTTTTTAAATCTATTTATTTTTTGTTTTCTGGGGGTTTTCAAAAAAAATATTTGTCCCCTCTGAGAAGGCCAACTAAATCAAATTTAATGCATTCTAACTTGTAGATCTACGTTTCCCATAGATCAATCCCAAATGGTTTGAGTTTTTTTTTTTTATCTTTTTGCTATTTATTTTCTGATTTTTGAGGATTTTTTAAAAACGATTTTTCTCAATGTGGGCCAACCAAATCAAATCTAAATGTTTTCTAACTTATAATCTTTGTTTCCCAGGTCTCAAACAAAATACATTGTTCCATTGATGAAAGATGTTTTGTCATTTGTGTTTGAACTTTAAACTTTATTAAAAAACAATTACTTTATAATCCTATATTCCCTAAAGCTGTGCTAAATTGCTTACTTGAATTTAGATTTCAGAAATGCAATAGATGAAATTTTGGTAACACTATTTGATTATTAACATTTTACTACCTTTTAACTTAATATAGCTGACCAACATGAATATATGTGAACAAACAGATCCATACTGTTATTTTGTAATCATACAACAATAAAGGAGCTTTATGTACTGAGGGTCTGCTACACCTCCGACTTGGTTACTAAAAAATTAGATTCTCACATTTTCCAATTTTTATATTTTCCAGATTTTTTATATCACCGCAACCCCTACATATGCCTGCTATCCTGCTATCGTTTTGCCCACCAGCTGATACGCCCACCACAACCACTATTGTGAACCTTGGTAAGAGCAATAGACATGTCAAGATTGCACAGTTCAATGTTCAAGTCCTGAGTAAGTACTCTTCTATTTCTGGTAACAACTACTATATCACTTCCACTAATAATTGTTCAAGGATGACAACTATGCACTTGAATAAAAGTAGGGATTAAGTTACAGAAATTCTCAAGTGTTTTCTTAAGTACATCAACAGTCATTAAAAAATAAGTTTCTGCAAGCACATTGGTGGAAAAGGTCTCCCACAATTTGATGCAACTTGCTAGAATAGGGTATTAATTCTTGCTTAAGGTACTTATCCTTTTCTAACATTCCAGTGTACTTCATGTTCACCTTCAAACGTTCCATGGGTGTCATTAAGAGGATTAGAAAGGTTACAGTGAGATTTCCTTTGTCCAAGGAAAGAAACGAGTACAGACTATCATTCGGTGGATTGGGCTTCGGTTTGCAAGTTAGAAAAGGAGGGTGGTCTTGTATCGGCGTTTGCAGCAAGTTGGAAGATTGCGGAGGAATCGCAAAGTCCATGGCAGTTAATCTTAGAAGCTAATGTGGAGTTTTGAGAGAGGGCTGGAAAGTCCAAGATGCTAACTATCGATGTTTGGCTTCGTGGAAAAGGATATTATCGGTGAAAGGAAAATTTGTTAAATGCATCAGATATTGGATTGGCTCATGTGAACAGGTAGATTTTTGGCCTAACAAATAGGTGGGCAATAGTGCCTTGGCTTCTCAGTTCCTGCTTTTGTTTAGGTGTGCCCAAGACCGGCAAGCTAAAGTGAGATCCTAGGTGGAAAGGATTGAAAGTCAGATTGTGTGGAGCACTGGAGCCCCATTTCTCGAAGAAATCTCACACAATCAGAGGAAGAGCAGCTGCTTTTTCTCTTTTGAATCTCGTTAGCCAGGTATAACATTCCGGAATAAGGTTCCAATACGAAGATCTGGACAGGTTCCTCTAATAAGTCTTTCTCTGTATCATCTTTCTTTTCCTTGCTAATGCGGAGACCATTGTCGTTACTCCCCTTGCAGTCTATGGTCCATGAAGGCTCCCCAAGGGTTGCTGCGTTTGCTTGCATAGCATTCTATGGTGGCGTCCCCTTGATGGATAAGGTTGCACAAGCGCAGGAAAAATAGTAATCCACTAATGCCCAATGTGCCCTGCAGATGAGGAGACGGTGGACTGCCTATTCCTCAATTGCAGGGTGACGCTTGTGATACGAGGATCAGTGCTTGATTGGTTTGACTGCAGCTGGTCTCCCCTGGTTCTCTTTAGAGTTGTTCGGAGCTTGGAAGCCAGCGGTGGGCTCGTCGAGGGGCAGATCTATGTGGAGACTCTCCTTTTTTTTCCCATCCTTTGGGTCATATGGAAAGAGAGGAATGCATGTTGTTTTGAGGGAAAAAGTTCCTCGGTGAAGTCAGTAATGGATACAGCCAGATATATGGTTGCTTCTTGGGTTCTTCCTTACCTCATTTTAAATATTTCTCTTCATCAATTATTATGTCATACTGGAATAGGTTGCCTAGTCAAGCTGTGGTGCATTCGAATAGTCCAATTTGTTCCCCTCCTCCATCAGGGACGTTACAAATTGAACTTCAATGGAAGCTATGAGTAATTTGGATAATCAAGGAATAGGTGGCATTATTCAGGATCGCTAGTCCTCTCATGTGTTGCTTTACTACTCTGGGCTGGCAGGTTATTTTCTTGTTCTATTAATAAGGTTGGAATCCGTGCTTTAAGGATCAGATTGAGGGAAGCTCCTCGCCTGGATCTTTAGGACATTTGGCTAGAAGGCCATTCGAAATGTGTCATTGGATGGGCCTCAGCCAATTGTGGGCCACCTTGGCATCTTCTGGATGAGGTGGAAGAGGTGATTGATCTCGCTAAGAAACTTAACCGCGTCTTTTTCTCATTGGCAGAAGATTGGCAAATGAGCCGGTAGATGCTTTAGCAAAGGAGGGAGTTCTGCATCAGAGTTAGTTTGCTTCTTATGATATTTGTTTGCATTCTATTGTAAGTTGGTTTCATCTTCCTGCTTGTTTTTGTCTCTCGGAGTGAGCTTTATCAGTATATTTCTTTTGTATACCTTCATTAATGACAGTTACCACTAAAAGATAATTATTATTATTCAAGGTGTTCATGTAATCCATATGAGAATGAGGTCACCGAGGTCTGAGAGAGAATAGACTCTAACCAAAAGTCTCTAAAGATCTTTTTTTTTTTTTGTATAAAAACTCCTAAATCCTATTGGACGAAAGCTGTTTTCATAGCTTCATATTGAATGGTTTGATTGCCATTCCAGGCACTACAAGGTAAGCATCCATTAAATTCCTTTCCATTTTCTGATATAAGCATCGAATCTATCGTTCCTCGTAAAGTGTGTGGCTATGTTTGTTTTATAAATGTACTCAGTCCGAAGAGGGATCATTAAAACGTAAGGCAATAAGTGTGCATTCCTTGGATATCCATCCAACCAGAAGAGATAAAAGTGTTTTAATCTAGTCTCTAGAACAAATTATCTCTATGGACGTACCCATTCCCAATTGCCTGAAGAGTGCATTCTCTATTGCCTATTCTCTAGAGAGAGAAAAAAATAGATTCCTTCCAATGTTGGAGAGCTTCGCTTATCTGCAGTGAAAAGCGTGATGTGTGAGGAATTAGTGATCCTGAGAAAACCAGCACTTGAGAGTTACCAAATTACCCAGGGGAGAGAGCAATTGGATGCCAAGGGGTGTCTACCAATAAGCACAGATCAAATGGGTCAACAGATAGGTGCAAGATCCACTTAGTGGCTAAGGGAAATACCCAAACATATCAATTGAATTTCCCATATAGAATTGGTTCTTGTGGCGAAGTTAAATCCGGTGAGAATCCTTCTTTCACTTGCAGCAGACAAGGAACAGCTAGACGATCAGCTTGATATTAAAAATGCATTTTGTCAAGGCTATCTCCAAGAGCATGTATGTATATTACATTATTACCATCAACTAGGTTTTTGTTGCAAGATGGGTTGACAAATTGAACTAATACAAGAATGCAATATATGGCTTAAAGCAGTAGCCTGGTTTCAGAAGTTTAGGGAGCATCAGTAGATATTGGACTCAGAAGTTGGTTGGACATACTCTATTTATTAAGCATATTACTGCGTTGATTGTGTACGTTTATCAAATTATTGTTAGCTAAGATTTGGGCTACTTTTAAGTATTTTTTTTCAATAATGTGATTGCAAGGTTTAGAAAGGGAATCACGATCTCTTAAAGAAGATACTAGAACAGGGTGCTAGATTACTATAGAAACTATTCTACACCGAGATTGATGGATAAGGTTTGACGGTGATAAAACTGATGATGAATGTATCATCTTTTTAGTACCACTGAACCACTAAAAAATAAATAAGTCTAGCCACTAAAGGACATTACATCTCTTTCCATTTTATCACGAAGCATACTAGGCAGCTCATTTTTGCATTTTAAAAAAAAATGAAAATAAGAACCATAATAATAATAAAAGGCAAGATAATGCTTTTTATTTGAATAAGGTCAGCTCAGTCACAATTTACAACCCTATGCTTGCAAAAGTGGAAAAGTTAACCTAGGGAGTTCCATACTACTTAACAAAAACTTGTAAAGTGTGATCCAACAAAGAAAAACATTAAATAATATGCAATAAAAAACATACAAATTAAAGAAAAAGGAAACAAGCCAAACTACCTTTAAATTTACATCATTCACATAAATGCAGGAAAATTATACTCACCCGGCATTTGAGTTTGGGCGCATTGAATGATCCGTCACTGTCCAAAACCAATGCAGAGGAGGAACTTGTAGCACTTGGCTCTTCTTTGCCCCCATACATGTTCTGAAACTCTTTGTAACGCACTGCCTCTCCAGTCTCTCCTGTAAAGGTCTTAATAATATCAGGGTGATTTTTCAAAGCAGAAGTGCTACTAGACCGCTTAAGTAGAGTCTTGTTGCCTTTCACAGGTTGAGCGGTATGGTCCCACTCATCAGCAAGATGAGTTCCCACGGAAGGTGGTCCCTTGTTCAAACTTTGAGACAACTGAGTCTTCACATGCATTCCCCCGCTTTCATGAGCATTAGAGGAACCCTGGATTATCCTTATCATGGACTTATCATCTGTTCCTAGTGCACTTCCATGTGTGTTGGTTAACTTCTCATTCCCCCTGTCTCTAATATGGGAACCGCTATCAATGGCCACCGAAGTCTTCTTTACTAATCCTGATGAAGCACTTGCTTTAGTGAGGTTGTCCTTTTTTCTATTATAGTTTCTTCCTTTAGTCCATAAGTTTTCTAGATTTTCAGGAGCAAGAACTTGAGTTCTTCTCTGCTGTGCAGCATCCAAGACCCTTGCCCAATCTGCTGACCGTGGCTGCAAATGATGCAGAGAATCTGTCTGATGTGTGTGCATATGGCCATGCTCAGAGGTAGCAGAGAATGCACCTCCGTGATCACTGACTATAGCAACAGAGATATTACTTAATTGACTAGAAGGGACCAAAATCGTATTTGCATGGGGCTCAACACTCTGATTAATTCCTGAAGCAACAGAATGATCATGGCATTGACCACTGACATCATTTGACTTGCCAAGGCCGACCTCTCTACTCGTATCATCATTAGCAGCTAGAAAAATAAATTCAATTAACTCATTGATATACCTGAAAAACAAAGAATTGTATTGCTTGAATTAGACTTTCTCATTGAGAGAGAGAGAGAGAGAGAGAGAGAGAGAGGGTTTTCAAAAGGCGAAGAGAACTTTAACAAGAATACAACAGCAACAACACTACCTCCTAATAATAACTTAATGTGCACTCCAATCATATTGCAACTACTACTACATAACACTAAAGTCAACATAAGTTTTACTTGAAACAGAGATGTTCTAATTTCTTAACATAAGAAAACAAAAAATTTACAACTATATCATTATTCTCCATTCAGCAAAACAAATATAGGTTACAAGTACATTACCCTTTGTAAAGGACAGTTCAATAACCATTAATTAGGAAAATAGAAAATGCAACCATAACAGAAAGTGAACACTCAACAGTCAAAGTTCTAATGATGTGCAATATTGCACATCTTCCGTGCAGGTTAGTTCAATTATACATCATCATGAAACTTCTTTGACCATGCACATGTTTCTCATCCTATGTGGCATCCATGAAATTCCTCCAAAGAAGCTACCAAATGTTAGTCATGCTACTATGCTGTCCATAAAGGTCAAGAATTGCTAAATTACATTCATGAAATTCATTCTTACAAGCTACAAAATCATTGATATTCATATTAGTTGTTCCACTGTCATGTCCATATTGGTCAAAAATCACATCCAAAAGTTTACTTATTTTTTCTACAAAATATGGCAATAGAATATATATAATAATCACATTCATCAAGGTCCATCCCTATGATATGTAAGCCATTCTTCAAAAGTTCTTCTATTATGCTCTGAAATATGACATAGAATATACATTGATCACATCAATCAAGGTCCATATCTAAGAAATGTAATCCATTCTTCAACACACTCACCCACTCCCCAACCCCTCCCTTCTCTCTCCCCACCCCGAAGGTCCAATCGCTCCTGGTAAAACCTATACAAATTTACAAAGGATATACTAGCCTGTGAGACCAATGAAAAGGCCTCTTATCCTAGCTTTTGTGAATTCTAACCAAATAATTTCAATATTATGATGTACACGAATGTGTACGTGAATGACATGAGTGAGAACAGTCATATAATGTACCTGTACCATTAAAAAATAATACCATACACCAGAACAAAAGAGTTGTACAAAGTCATTGTAATTTACCCTGGGCTGGCAAAATTCATAATGGGCTGCATCACCAGGCAAGTTAAAAACTCCCTGCCAAGGCTTCGTACCAGTGGGCATTCAGCCTCTCTTGGTCTTAAGACAGCAGCCAAGACTCCTGCCATAAGCCTCTGAAGGACCTGAAACCAAAATGAAAGCTCAAAAATGTGTGTGTACTGCAGCATAAAGAGCAAATGTTATCAATCAGAAGACTCACTCACACCTTGTACTCACACTCAGAAGAAAATAGAGCAGGGTGAAGCTCCTTAGAAGCAATCAGATGATATCGTAACCTTTCATCTCTTTCTTCAGAAGATAATGTACCCATAACATCCACACCAATAGAAGACTGATTCCTTCTGTAAAGGTCTAGGTGGTCACCTATTAAATCAACCATATCCCTGAAACGTACAAAGGAATTTGATTTGGACGGTAAAATGAAAATACCCAATCAAGTAGAAATGATTGTCCATGAGTTGCAATAGTAATATAAAAGTACCTTGTTATCAAGTCGACAAGGTTGATCTGTTTAATCCTTCCAGATATCTCACCAATAAGATCTTTGATAAGCATGAGTACCTGATCAGGGGCCTCTTTGTCAGGAGTAATTGCTGAATACCACAAATCAACCATGAAGTCCTGCAAGATCTTATTAATAAAATCGTCTACAGCAGCCTCAACAAGAGGCGAATCGATTTTTCTCCTCCATCTTGGTGCAGGTCGGTAGAGGTGAGATTCGGGGATCATCCAATGACAACTGCTTTTTCTGCAAGTGAGACAGATATGTTGGTCTACGAACTGGCCGAACCTTCCAGCGGAATTCCACTTCATGAGATAGAAGGCGTAATGCAGAGAGCATAAGAAATGCTATTGGGATGTTAGTCCACATCGATTTACTTGTGTCTGCAATAAACATGTAAAGTCATTTAGCAGTGCAGTATTAATGGCTGGCTGATATGGATCAATGTGGGAGAAAATACCAATAAGACAAAAACACAACGACAGAAGAGAGACCAAATTCAATGTTCCAAGATACAAACTCAGTACCAAACATTTAATTGCTTTATAACCTACGAAGAAAAGGAAAAATGGAATGTATAATTCGAACTATATTCAAGACATCTGGAAACCAGCATTTTCGGCTCACAATACAAAAGAACCACCACTAGGACTCACATTAGGTATTGACATGTGAGATATAAGCCAATGAAAGATGTGCAATGTGTTAAAACTTAAGATATCAAGGCCCAGGAGATTTTGACAGTCACATTTTTACCAGTTGATAAAGAAGTTGAAAATCCTATTTCAAATTAACTTTAGCAGTTCATAAAAGAACAAAATATGGAAGAATGGATATAGACAATTAGGGTACAAATCCTAATTAAAGAATATTATACAAAAATGCAAAAAGAGCCCACTTCCCTTCTTCATATTAAATTCCAGGAATTCATAGAAAAATGTGTTTTGTCGAAGGAGTATTAAAGAGGTGGACAGTGATGGGTCTAAGGAGGAGATCTAGGGACCATCACTTTCCTAGGATTTAATTTAGTAGGACGGTGATGGGTAGGTAATCATTTACTATGATCCTATAAGAGGAGAGAGTACTTGATGACCCCTTGTGGATCTTCACCTTTAATCCTGCCCCTTTAGCCCTTTCGATACAAAGCATGGCTTACTTGGAATTCAATGGCAATTAAATAAACGGGGATCAAAATGAAAGGAAAAAAATATAATATAATCTTTTAACAATGAAATTGGTCAAAACGAGTTAGATCTAGGTTATGGGAACTATCAATGAAAAGGAATATGCTCAAGGCATTGGAATCTGATGACTTGATGTGGGTGACGGGCCAAAAATGACTGACCAAAGAAGGCCCAAGGAGACCATCATAGGCCTAGTCCACTAAGAGGGACAATAACTTACATGATTAATAGTCATGTGATCAATAAGAGCCATGTGGTCTTTTCAAGTGTCAAATCTAGTATTTTAGAAGTTCTACTTGAGAAAATTAATTTATTGTGATTTTCTTAGATTTAGAAATTATAAATATAATCTCTAACTAAGAGTCAAGGATTGTTGATCACACTAATATGAGGATATAATTGCTAATTGAGAGCGAAGAATGCAAAGCCTAAAGACTCCCTTAGCATGGCTTCAGGATGCGTCTGAAGACTCCCCATCCACCCTCCATTGGCATTGCACCTAAAAACAATTCAAACCTCTCTTCCAATATTGAGTGAAACAAACTCACTTAGCCTTGCATGACGACTCTTAAGCAACCCAAAATGCGTGAAGACTCATTCGGCATGGCTTCAAGATGTGGGTGATGACTCCACACCCACACTCCATTACTGTTGCACCTAAAAAATATATTCAAACATGGAATAAAAGTTTGTTCATTTGCATATGCAAGTACATTTACATATGTTATATGTAAAACCCATTTTCCTATCCATGAGTGAAAAGAAAACGACCCCTTGTCCAAACTATGTTTGGGGTCGGCCACACGAATTATGTTTTCTCCATTCCGTTTTATCTTGAGTCAAATCCTCAAATATATTACACTTCTTCATATCTATTTTACTACCTCCATCCACGTCCTATTTGGCCTACCCCTTCCCCTTGGCGGGCCATCAACCTTCATAGGCAAACTTTTCCTTACCAGCCGGCCTACGTTGGTCATGTCCAAACCATCTCAAACGAATTTCTCTAATTTTATCCCCTATTGTTGCTACCCCTAAATACTCTCGAAAACGCTCATTTATAATTTTTTCCTTCCTAGTTTTACCACACATCCACATCGGCATTCTCATCTCCGTTACATCCATTTTGTGCAAATGTTGCTTCTTGATTGGCCAACATTCTGCTCCATAGGTCGTAGATAGTCTAATCGTTGTCCTGTAGAATTTTCCCTTCAATCTTGTGGCATCCATTGATCACAAAGCACTCCAGAAGGAAGTCTCCACTTCAACCATCCTGCTTTTATCCTATGTTTGACATATTTACCAATCTCCCCATCCTTACTAATTATAAAGTCAAGATAACGAAAAGAATCACTTTGTGGTATCTCATGGCCTTCAATTCTCACAGTTGTATTATATACCCTGTCTTTGGCAATTACCAAAACACCATGGCACACGTGCTTCAATCAAACTCCACAGTTGGGTCGCTAGGCTACAACTCTAGCAAGTATGACTTCGTTTTAATATACTTAATATTTTATATAATTTTATTTCTCAAAAAAAGATGTGCTAGTGAGACTCACACCTTGCGCTTTGGCAAATTCGAATGCCTCACATCACATCTTGGTTTTTTTTTTTTTTTTTTTTTTTTTTATGATGACTTGTATTAAAAGAAGAGGCTTTCCAGTATAAAGAAATTAATACTGAGAAGCAGGGAAACCCCACAAAAAGACAACCACCACCCAAAAGGAGCCACAAAACACAAAATGGAGCAAAGAGGAGACTACAAGGGCCCTAAACCAAAAGTGGGAGAGAAAGATCCTTTATCAAGGTTGCAGCAACATCCCTCCAATTGTACATGAAGCTGTCTAGAGAGAAGCCCCAAAAGTATGGAAGGATAGAGGCCAACAACGCAACACAAAATCTCATTTTTTAAAACATTCCTATCAAGTCACAATTGGCATGCCTCACCCTCACATCACACCTGGTGTTTTTTAAAACATTCCTATCGAGTCACTTCTCTCATTCAAGTGACAAGTCCTAAAAAATGAAAAAAATGCAAGATGTTACAACTGCGTTCAAAGGGCAAACTTTTGAAAAGCACTCTAACAGAGCTTTATCTCTTCTTAGATATATACAAGCCAGGTACGAGAACTTTCAATTGTTAAATGTTGGCAAACAGATTCCCAGATCACATGTGCCAATAACACTATAAAGAAAATTAATTATAACCTTTTTTCTTGTATTTTGGTATCAATTACATATTACTTGTATAGCTTTTTTGAGCTGAAATCAACTTGAATAGTTTTTTCTTTCTTCTTTTTGAAGTAAAAGTAACATGAACTCATCTTTCAATGATTAAATGAATGTTCAGATAAGGTAGTTAGGTGGATCCCCTCCAGCTGGTACTCTCAAAATTAATGTGGACAGAGTAGAAAGAGGAAAGCTAGACCCATTAAGAACAGGTGGTGTTAGTGTTATGAGAAAAGGGTGAGTACAATGGTGTTTTTTAGTATAACCGGGACCAAAGATTCTAGTGAGGTAGATATATGGACAAGGGTTGGAAATTTTCAAAGCACATTTTTTTTATCGGTAAAAGGAGAAAAAAAAAGAGGTGGACAGCTTTCAGAAAGTGAACACTATGATGCTATTATTAGAAAGAAAGAGGTAGACAGCTTTCAGAAAGTTCATGTCTTGAGAGAAGCTAATGAGGTCACAAATATTTTTTGCCGAAAAGGGAGCAGATAGCGACTCTATGTTGTAGGCTTTTTCTCATAATTTCTTCATCCAAGGGTTGTCCTAACTCCTAATTGTGCTGTTTGTATAATTCTCTAATATGATTTTGTACTTATTTGGTTTATGTCTTCTCCTAATGACGTTGGTTGGTAGAAACCAAATTGTCCTCATCATTGATCGATTCCAATCTAGTAACGCCTTTCGATCGACTGATTTTAACTTACGACTACCTTCGATTGTTTTGGATCTCATCCCTCCAGGGCGATGATGGCTCAAAGTCTCAACGAATCGAAGGCAGAACACAATTCTCTAAAGTTTCAGCAGCATACTTTGGGAGAGGAAAAGAATGAATTTGTTTCTATCCCAATTCTGATATGAGGCACGAGCAAATATGGGTTCTAATCTGTGTTGGCTAAGGGATTGTTGGTCTCTGTTTGTGACAAATCTTTCTCCAGTGGTGACAACGAAGGATTTGTTCGAAGTTTTCCAGGAGGTGGGTCAAGTTTTCGACGTGGTTTTTGCCAAAAGATAGGCTTAATGGGAGAGGCAGCGGGTTTGGATTTGTGCGGTTTAAAACCGAATGGGATGGGCAATTAGAAATTTGAATGGACGAATGGTTGGTGGAAGACGGATTGGGGTGCAGAAAGCTAAATATGTCGACAGGAATTCTAAGAAGACCGGCTATAGTCTTGCTGTTGAAAGTACAAGGAAAGCTTTCGGTGCTGTTAGTCTGCAAATCAAGGAGTGAACTCAACATATCCACCGAAGGCAAGTCATGGTACCAATCAGGCTAGGACTGAAGTTGTGGGTGATCAAGGTGGTAAAGGTAGCGGCATCATTGGCTTTGGCTTTGAAAAAAGAAGTGATAAATTCTTTTGTGGGAACTGCTTCTTGTCTGGATGTAACTGAGGAAGATATTCTTCGCTGGTTGATTTTGGAGATGAAAGTGCAAGCCGAAGTGAAAAAATTCCACTCGTTGTCTATTCTGGATTTCTCACAGTTGGTGAAAATTGGATCAGTTCTGATTGATAAACCTGTTCAGAGGCTGGATCGTTGGACGGAGGTGATTGGGCATGTTCTGCAACCTATTTGGGTTCAGTTCGTTGGCGTTCCTCTACATGCTTGGGACGAAAAGGTGTTTCAATGTCTTGGTGAGTGTTTGGGTGTAGTTATGGAGATCGATGATGAAGCCAATACCAAACAGAGACGTGACAGGGTACGCTTAATGGTTATGAGTGATCCTCAGCGACGATTGCCAGAAATCATTCCCCTGGAAGTAGAAGGTGTCAGGTTTCTTGTGTCTGTTATTGTGGAGGATAGTTGCAAATGGAGCGGGAAGATGGGGCTGCCGGAATTATGCTGTCGGGAGAAACCTAAGTCGGAGAAACAAGATGTGATTTTTCTGGAGGGTGATGCACTGATTGATGGCGGATTTCAAGGTGATTTAAATTTCAAATCTCACATCCCATCTGTTAGCGATCCTCTCGCAAGAGTTTTGGAGCCGGCACAAGAGAAATTGCAAGGGAGGCAGGAAACGGAAGTTTTGCTTGCTCCAACCACAGCAACAAAGGTGTTTTTGTTGCGGAATCAGAGTGACCATCCCCCTTTTCATCGAACGCCAGGGAAATCAAATGATAGGGATGTGTCGAACTGCCCTATCTTAAAAGGGGTTCTTAGGAAATTGCGTGATGACCTTTCTGCCCCTTCTAGAAATCATATATTACAAGAGAATGTGGCAGGCCCAGGTATTGCTGATAGGGATGGTTTGGCAACCCCAAAAGAGGCCCCAGTGCCTTTGGGTAAGGGAAGTGACCCTTCTATTGATGGAGCCAGCGCTCAGATACAGGTTTTGGATCATTGTTCTAAGCTCGTTGGGCATGATTCTCAGGAAATTATTAGGATGAATGAGGATCGCTGCTGGGGAGATCGTTCTTCAGACAGTGAAGGTATTTCCTACGACAGCGAGCATGATGCCAATCCTAATATTCTAGAAAATCAAGCTTTATTGATGGTGGATTCGACAGATAATGTTGAAGCTCTAGCTATAGATGTGCCTAATGATGACTGTGTGTTAGAAAAAACCAGTAGATATATTGAAGAAAAAATGCTTGAAATAGCCAAAGTGTTGGGAATTTCGATGGATGACCGGTTTAGGGTGGGCTGAGAAGCTTAATTCATGATATGATGGAGGTGAAGGGGAGAAGTACCGGAGGCCACAAAACCAAAAAGAAATCCAAAGCACAGAGAGAGTTGGAGAAATTAGCTTTCTCTGTTAATTATGATCGTCCAGATAAGCATATGGGTGTGGCATTGTTGGGACTATGAAGCTTTTATCTTGGAATGTTCGTGGGATGAACTCTGTTTCCAAAAGGGTGGTGTTGAAAAGCGTGGCTCAGTCGTTAAGGGAGAATGTTTCTTCAGGAGACTAAGAAGGAGGTTATTGATATTCAGATTATTAGATCTATTTGCCCATGATCAGATAGTCAATTTGCTATGCGTCCTTCTATTGGTGCTTCAGGGGGAATTTTATTAGTCTGGAATGCGGCTTATTGGAAAAAAAATGGATGAGTTTGTGGGAAGGTTTACTGTTTCTGTCTTATTAAAAGATGTCCGATGTAATACGGAATGGGTAGTAACATCTGTATATGGGCCATCATCTTCTAATGATAGGGTGGAGTTTTGGACAGAACTTTCTCGGGTAGCTGGTTTATGGAAGCGCCCATGGTTGGTGGGAGGGGATTTCAATTGCATCAGGTTTCCATCAGAAAAAAAAAGGAGGTTCTGTCATTACTTCAGCTATGAGGGATTTCAGTGATTGGATCAGGAGTAATGATCTTGTAGATTTACCTTTCCAAGGGGCTGATTTTACATGGTCTAATATGCAGAGGGATCCGATTATGTGTCGGCTGGATCGGTTTCTAGTGTCTTCTGAATGGCTGGATCTTTTTCCGGATTGTATTGAAAGAGCGTTGGCTAGACCAATTTCAGATCATTGTCCTATCCTTGTTGAGACTGCTTTGGAAGATTGGGGTCCTCCGCCTTTTCAGTTTGAATTAATGTGGATCTCAGAGACAGGTTTCCCAGATTGTGTTAGAAAATGGTGTGCTGCCAAGGAGGTGAGTGAGTGGATGAGTTTTCACTTAAGCTCAAAAGTTGAAATTCCTTAAAAGGCAAATTCAAGTCTAGAGTAGGGAGGTCTTCGGCCACATATCAGAAAAGAAGAATTATCTTTTATCTGAAATTCAGAGTATTGATGGGAGGGTAGAACATGGGAAGTATGAAGAAGAGAGTTGGAATAGAAGAAGTTCTCTTAAAGAGGAATTTCGAAGGCTGATTTTTCAAGAGGAGATCAGTTGGAAGCAACGTTCTCGAAATAAATGGTTGGCTGCGGGAGATCATAATACCAAGTTCTTCCATGCTGTTGCTAGTGCCTGTCGTCGTGTGAATCGGATAAATGCTATTGAAGTTGGGGGAAGATTATGGGATGAAAAATCTGAAATTGAAACAGAAATTGTTTGGTTTTTTCAAAGGCTTTATTCTATTGACTATAAGTTAAGGCCTCGGATGGATGGGATTTCTGTTATTCAGCTTTCTACTTCTACTGCTTCTTCTCTTGAAGATCAATTTTCTGAAGAAGAGATTAGAGAAGCCGTGTTTGGTATGGGGGGAGATCGCGCTCCAGTCCTTGATGGTTTTCCGATAGGCATTTTTCCACTATTTTTGGGATATGTTAGAAGATGAAATGCTAGTGTTTTTTAATGAATTCCATGAAAATGGTGTTATATCAAGGGAGCTTGGAGCGTCTTTCATTGCTTTGATTCCGAAGAAAGATGGTGCTATCTCAATTAAGGAGTTCCGGCCAATAAGTTTGATTGGGAGTCTTTATAAGATTTTAGCCAAAGTTATTGCTAATCGTCTACGAAAGGTACTTCCTGAAGTTATATATGATAAACTCATAAACAAGCTACGTTTGTTGATGGACGCCAAATTCTTGATAGTGTCATTGTTGCTCATGAATGTATGGATTCTAAGAATCGACAAAATCTCCCGGGACTGATTTGTAAGTTGGATTTCGAAAAAGCTTATGATATGGTAGATTGGGGATTCCTTCAATATAAGATGGAAAGAATGGGGTTTGGATATAAATGGCGTAAATGGGTTCAGAGTTGTGTATCTTCAGCTTATTTTTCTATATGGTGAATGGTTCTTCTAAAAGTTATTTCAAGAGTTCTCGTGGTATCCAGCAAGGTGATCCTTTGTCTCCTATGCTGTTTGTTCTTGTTGTGGAGAAGCCTTGAATGAGAAAGATAGCCGGACAGAGTTAATTACAGGATTTGCTATTGATGATTCTGGTTTGGAGGTAACTCACTTGCAATTTGCAGATGATTCTATTATATTCTTTAATGCTTCACTAGATGAGGTTAACAATTTGAAACTGATTTTGAAATGGTTTGAACTTTTGTCGGGGCTTTGAATCAATTATGGCAAATGTGAGTTTATAGGTGTCCGGTTGGCAGCTAGTCAGGATGCTACTTTGGCTAATGCTTTTGGTTGCAGAGTTGGCAAACTGCCTTCTAATTACCTAGGGATACCCTTATGTTTGGGGATTCCGATCTATTGAGAAAGTTAATAAAGCTCTATTGGGAAAGTGGTTATGGAGGATTGGGGAATCATATCAAGGGTTGTGGAGACAAATCATTATTTTTAAGTATAATTTGGATAATGATGGGTGGTGTGTACCAAGTCAAATGTTCAAGGCCACTAGATTTGGAAATCAATTCTATCAGCGAAGGATGATTTCTTTCCCGGTTTTGGTATGATGAATGGTGTGGGCAGTCAACATTTCTTATTCTTTTTCCTAACCTTGTTAGACAGGAGACAGCAGGCTGTTGTTGCAGATAATTTCCTTATTACTGGTGGCGAAGTGGTATGGGATTTTAATTTTCGTCGGGATATGACTGATAGAGAAGTTGTTGACTTCATTTGCATGATGGCCTTATTAGACAATGTTTATGTTAATGGTGGAGGATGTGATGTTAGAGTGTGGAAGCCGGCGGTCAAAGGTAATTTCTGAGTTAAATCGTTTTACAATGCTCTGCTTGATTCATCTAATCCTATTCAAGCGGGGAAAAGGTTTTCGGACTCTACAATACCTCCTCGGGTATTAGCTTTCTATTGGGTGGCAAGGTCTCATAAAATTCTTATTTTAGACAAGTTGAGGAGGCGTAAGCATATTATTGTCAATGGGTGCCCTATGTGTTTACAGGATAAGGAATCAGTGCATCATTTGCTTATCCATTGTGTTTTTGCTCATCAAGTGTGGTCTGCAATTCTTAGAGTGTTTGATATGCAATGGGTCATGCCCTTGAAAGTTGCGTATCTTTTTCATCAATGGCGCCTGCGAATCAACTATGTTTGCATGAGAATTCTTTGGAAGGTGGTGTTGTACGCAGTTTGTTGGAAAATTTGGTTGGCGAGGAATAATCGTGTTTTCAAGAATAAGAGTAACTCGGTGGAGGATGTTGTTGCATCTATTATCTGGTCTAGTTCAGAGTGGATGCTTTCAAGAAAAGAGTTTAAAGGGGTGCGTTGGAGGATTTAAGTAGATCATGGGCAGCTCATTTTCAAGGTGGATGGGTCTCTAAATCTTTAAACAGTGTTTCATGGTAATGTCCTCCTACGAGTTTTCTCAAATTAAGCTTTGATGGAAGTTATGTTCAAGCCATTGGAAGAGGTGGTATTGGAGGTGTCATTAGAGACTGGAATAGCATAATTGTAAGGAATTTCTCTAGGCCGGTGGTTTCTTTAGATGCTAATGAATATGAAATGAAGGCTCTTTTGGTTGGTTGCAGCGAGTTGTGTAAGTTGGAAGGTTCTAAAGTTATCATTGAAGGAGATTCCTTTTCTACCAATCAGTGGAGTTTAGGCAAATGTTCTTATCCTTGGAGGTTGGCTGACGTGGTGGAGGAAGTGCAAGATATCTTGAGTCAATTGGATGTTGTCCTTCATCATGTGTTACGTGAGGCCAATGTTTCAGCGGATAACCCCGCTACGGAAGGGGTGCTTCGTTCTTCTTTATCCTTAGATGTATAGTTTGTTTTGAGTTTTCTCCTGTTTTTTGTTATTTTGGGTTTCCCCTCTTATTAATAGATTTTACTATTTAAAAAAAAAATTGATGTTGGTTGGTTGTGGCAGTTGTTCTTGTCACATTGCTTTGGTTTTCTTGAATGAAACTCCATTCAATTATGGAAAAAATTAAGTGCTGAAACTGACCTTCAGCATTACGATTGTACCTAGTACAATATATGCCATATAGTACTCACAATATGCTATATATTACTCATACATAATATATTATGAGTGCTTGTCATGCAAATCCCTTTCCATTTTATACTTTTACGAAGTACAGTTCTAAAAATTCATTGTAGCTTATAAAATGCCAAACCCCCCCCCCCCCCCCCCCCCCCCCCCCCCCACCCACAACAAAAAAAAAAAAAAAAACAACAGAAAAAAAAAATTTAAGTCTTCTCTTCTCCCAACTTAACCGAGTCAACTTGGATTGGTCTCTCCGTCAGACTCGCCCGAGCCATTCCCTCAAATTTCTAGTTTTGAAAGTCCCGTGCAGAGATTTGCAGCTAAATATCTTTTACTTTTCACAGTTGGCATCAGAAAAATAAAATTGATTTATGGCACCGCACTTTGAAGATGAGAGATGCAATCGATTTATTCCAGTATGCATTTAGGTCTGCAAAAAAATCTACAAAAGTATCTACCAAGGTATCACTTTTCCTCCATCCCATCCTGAATCATTGGTCATTTCATTGCACATGAAATCAAAAACATATCAGAGGTTATTTTGATATGTTCTTCTCACTTCCCTTGGCAAGGAACATCCAAAAGGACACCAGAATTCTCACATTATGCCGAGTTTGCTCAGACAAACAGTTAAACGAATTGATTTAACTTAGAAAAATCTTTCTTTTATGGCTTCGCTCATCAAAACCCTACTCCTATCACATTGAAAACTACGAGATACAGATTCCTCTAAACACATCAAATGCTGCACTAAAACAACCCTAATTACCGAAAAATCACCATGAACAGATAAAATTGCAATAGGAATATATCAAAGAACCTCGTTTTCTTACGCGACAAGAAGTAGGCGATGCCGAAGATGCAGATCGCCCACCATAGCGTCCGAACTTTCGCTTCCTCAATCAGATCCTGCAGCGTCTCCATCGCCTTCATGATCTCAAAACTCTAAAAATACTCTCTCTTTTTTTTCAATATAAAACCCTAGAATTTCTCTTGTTCCTTCTCGCTTTCGTGTTCTTTGGAGCAGAATTCGAATCTTCTTTGAGAGAAAACGAATCGGATTTTCCACGAAAACGAGATTCCTCTGCTCCTTTTTCTAGATTCTATGTTGCAGAGTAATAAACGTTTCTTCAGATTGACAGATTGTAACGAGAAAACCCTAGAAATTGGGAATTATCACTTTCTCTCTCTCTGGGTCCAATCCAACTACGTGGGAAGGAAAGATGGTGCTCGTCCGTTTGTAAATTAACATATTTACATACCAAGCTCTCTTTGTTTTTTTTGGGTTTTTACCGGAAAAGTCCCAAAATATGGGCATTTACCCGGTATAGTACTGGCCCAATTCTCATCACTAATTGGGTCTTCCCGCCAATTTTCCTTTTTTTTTATATGATATTCATAGCGACGATAGCGTCACTTGATATAATATTGAGTGACGATATCGTCACTTTGCGCAACCTTTAAATACTCGCGTCGTCCCCTGGTTTCAATCTTGTTCTACCCAATGGATCATAAAAAATCTTGTTTGGCTAGAAATGAAGCATGACTGGTCTATGGGCTTCTATTTTCGAGTGTAATCCGTCACTTTGATTCCATTTTTGTGGCTGTTGATCTTCATGAAAGAGGTTTGTACATTTATGTATATCTTTGCATGGTAACATGAAAAGAAATGAAGATAATGTATTTTTTTTTGTTGCTTTCCCTTTTACTCTTGGTGTCCATGATGTTAAAGATTGTCACGCACGTGAATGTTGTATTTTGAAAGTGAACATTCTTCTTCTGAACAAATGTTAGTCAATAAATCTACTCTGGCTCCAACTGATGTGTGACAGTTTTATTTGATTTTTGTATTCAAGTGTAATCCGTCATTTTCTTAACATTTCTGTGGCTGTTGATGTACATTATTGAAGGTTTGTGCATTTATGTCTATCTTTGCATAGTAACATGGGGAAAAATTGAATATAACGATCATTTGTGATGCCTTTTCATTTACTTTTGGTATCAATGAAGTTAGAGACTATCACACACACTTGTATGTTGTGTTTTGGAGTGTGAAACTGAGTGTTTGTATTGTTTGTAATCTTGCATATGTTTTTTATATTGTTTGTAACCCTAGACACTTTCAAAAATTGTGGATTGTAAGCTGTTCTAGGCCATAGATGCCCCTCCACTGTGTTACGTCTTTGGCCCTTTGCAAATATCACACTTCTTTGGTCAATGAGGTGCTTGTCCCTATTTTCCGTACATGTTTGTACAAAAATAATGCCTAAATAATTATTTATGTCCTGAAATAGGATGTCGGATGGTGAGTTGATTGTGATTTTTCATTATGACGGCGAATTTAAATTTGACATGATTCACCCGGTATACGAAGGCGGAAATCAGAAGATGAGGTCCATTCAAAGTGACATAACATACTCCGAATTGATGAACATAGCTCTTCAAACTACACAGTGGGAAGAAACCTGTGAGAACATAAGCATACGTTATCTTCATCACAATGGGCACGTGTTTTCATTGGCTGCCATAGAGGATGATAGCGACATCAAGTGCATGTTAACACTTTCACAACACAATACAAATGGGATATTACTATACATCAATAGAAGTTCGAATGGTTCTTCCAATAAGATAAGAGAACCTAGAAGGTACATAAGATCTTTTTTTATGTATTTTATATATAATGCTTAATACTATTTCTAGTAGTCTAATGTAAATATTTCCATGTGTTTACCTTGAGCAGGTCATTTGAGATGGACATGCGTTCTTTACGAGGCAAACAAATTGATTTTTCTGGGAGCAATCACAATGATAAGCGCAAAGTACATTCCAGGGAAAGTCATGAAATTCCTACTGTCAATCTATGCGAAGACAATGACATTCATTTTTCAGCAGTCGAAGACATTGGTGGTAATGAATTTGCGAAAGAAAGTAGTTTTGTACTCATTGATCGTGTTGAGAAAGTTAACATGCCTGATGAAATAGAGTTTGTCAATGTTGAATCTGGGAACACGGGAACCAATCTTGCAGGGTTTTCAAAGGCAAGAGGCCAAAGACCTTCTATGTACAATGTTGGAGAACAAAGCTACCGTAATCGGAAAGTTATATTCGAAGATGACATGGTCCCGGAAGAATTTGATACAGAGTTGGAACACAATTCATCTCGGGAGATGTGGCTTGGGCGCGAATTTCCGAACCGTGATGATTTTAGGAGAACTATAGCGAAATTTGCAATATACAACAACTTCACTCTCCAGCACTTAAAGACACAACAATTCAAAGTCACTGCACGTTGCAAGGAAACTGACTGTCCATGGCGCATTCACGCATCCATGATTGAGAGTGGACCACGTTTCAAGGTTAGGATCTACAACCCAATCCATAAATGTTCGAAGCCATCCATGGGTACTGCACATCGTCAAGCGTCATCAGAACTTATTGCAGAGTACATCTTGGAAAAAGTGCGGTTAAATCACAACATTAGGCCAAAGGAAATAATGAATGACTATCAAATGGAGTTTGGTGTCACAATTTCTTATAGGAAGGCACACATGGCAAGGGAAATTGCACTGCGCATTGTTAGGGGCTCATATGAAGATCCTTTTAAGATCCTCCCTTTGTATTGTGAGGAGTTGAAATTGATGAACCCGGGTACTGTCACCAATATTGATACGTCAGACGACGACAGGTTCAGGAGATTTTTTTGGGCATTTGGTCCATGCATTCGGTCATTCACAACATCCCTTAGGCGAATGATTGCTGTTGATGGATCACATCTCCGTGGCAAGTACCCAGGAGTTTTAATGGTTGCCGTGACCCTCGATGGAAACCACAAGCTGTTCCCAATAGCTTTTGCGTTTGCGGAGGCAGAACGGCGCGACAGTTGGGAGTGGTTCCTCGCCAATCTGTCTGTATCATTGGGAGAACCTACAGATTTGACAATTGTCTCCGATCGGCAGAAGGGCCTTGTTCCCGCGTTGGCAAACGTGATTCCAAGTGCACGTCATTCTTACTGTTGTCGTCATCTTGCGGAAAACATTAAGTCAACCTTCAAAGATCCGGCAATTGTGATGAAATTCTGGTGTGCTGCAAAGGCATACAGAGCATGTGAATATGAGGCGTTTATGGAAGACATCAGGGCTGTCAATCAAGATGCATATAATTATATAAACGGATTTGGCCGGCAGCATTGGGCAAATGCCTTTGTCGAAGGTCGACGATATGACATGCTTACAAGTAATGCCGCTGAGTGCACCAACAGTATGCTGAAAGATACTCGAGCTTTACCAATTGTCAAGCAAGTGGAAGAGATAAGAGCTAGATTGATGGAGTTCTTCCAAAAAAGACAAGCTGAAAACTGCTGCATTAACAGTCGTTTGACTCCATATGCTGAGAAGTTGCTAGGACATGAAACAGAAGAAGCCCGAAGGTTGCACGTACGCGTTGCCGGACTCGTTGAGTTTCAAGTTCAGTCTGCACAGTATGTGGACATTGTTCATCTAGATCGTCGAACTTGCACGTGTCGCAAGTGGGACGTACTTGGGATACCGTGCTCACATGCAATCGCTTCAATGCGAGTGAGGAAATATAATCCATATGAATTTTGCGACAATTGGTATCTAACAAGTGCACTACATGCCACGTACAATGAGGTGATTCACGCCACTCGTGATAGCAAACAATGGGAGCATATTTCGAACGAAAGAGTTATCCCTCCTATTGCAACTAAACAGCCCGGGAGACCAAAGAAGAATCGAATACGAACTGAGGATCGTTACATGGAACGGAGGGTGTTCACATGCTCCAATTGCAACGAGAAAGGCCACAATCGTCAGAGTTGTCGAAATCCCCCGGCTCAACATCGACAGACTTAGTCTCAATTATTTCTGTGAACTATCGCCAACACAATACTCTCTTTATTTTTTTGTGAGAAATTGTGTTCATGATGATGGACCATAATCCTGTGCCACTATTTATGTTCATCTTGTAAAGAACATACTTTTTTGTTTTGTTTTCATGATGATGGACCATAATCCTGTGAGTTTGTTTATGTTCATATGTAAAGAACATACTTTTTTTGGCCTTCACTTTCTGTAAGAATTATTTTGGAATATTGAAGTCAAAACATTACAAGTATGACATGGTTTCTTACTGATACCAGTGACGGTAGCGTAAAAAAAAATGGTTTCTGTCATGTATGACATACACAAATACAGAGTTAGTGACGCTAGCGTCACTTATGTCAGGAAGTCAGCACAGAAAGCCATTTTAAGTGACGCTAGCGTCACTTATGTCAGGCTATAAAAGTCATTACAGAAAGCAAAGTTTTCGACGCTAGCGTAAGTTATCACAGAGAGCAAAATTTTTGACGCTATCGTCACTGATATGATACAGAAACCATAATTGAGTGACGCTAGCGTCACTTATGTCAGGCTATAACTGACAACAGAAGGTAAAACTTTTTGACGCTAGCGTCACTACTATGATACAGAACCACAAATGAGTGACGCTAGCGTCACTTGATACAGTGGAAAAAAAAAAAAAGGAAACCACAGTTGTAAACCTCATTGCAAATTTTACATACATTGTGACAACCTGTAGCATTCATTCCCATTAAAAATAATCGTTAAAATTGCCATAACAAAATGATAAACTGAAAGAACTCCATCTATAAAATAATACATTAAGCAACTCCATCTAACCTAAATGAAACTTATGGACATCAAAACTGATTTACATCAGTTGCAAAAAGTAAAGATGAAAATTTCCATGTTCTCGGACAGTCATTGAGTAAGTGGATCAATCGGCAATCGATCGCTATTCAACTCCCAGCTTCGACCATAGATGTCTACAACGATCTTGCTTCTATAATACGGTATATCAGTCGACGTGAATGCAATCGGTATACGGGCTACAAGATGTTCTGCGTACGCTAGAGCGAGAATACCCCGCAATCGTTGCCATTATCTTGATAAGGTATCTTCGTTTTCACAAGTAGTGTCCACACGCCAGTGTCGTACCAACCATAATTAGCATATTGATTGCCGAGGAAGTCAATCTGTTCATAGAAGATGTCAAAACTGATTAGATGAATTTAATAAAAGAAAATGCGAGATGATATACCACACTTCAACAACCAGCCTACACAAATTAATTATTGTACTGTGCTTACGAATTCTTTAGCCACATTAACAGTCGTCCTGTCAGACTTCAAGCTATTGTAATACTCCCATCGTCTTTCTTCATTAAATCCTACGAGCAAACTGAAATGATGTTCATGCCACAATACGAACACCATCAACTGCTTTTCCTTTGCTTCCCAAACCCCCATCCCATCTTTACCCCAACAGTTATCTTGCAATGCCTTTGTGTTTTTGGACTGCCACCAACTCTGTGGACGCGAAGAACAATATAATTAATGCAGACATATGATCACTGAGGAAAATGAGACATTGTAGTAGAGAAGGTTGAAAATACAGCGCCAACAAGAAGCACTTACACAGATACTTGGATCGTAAAAATAAACATCCGGATATCGGACCTTTAGAACCTCAAACCACCAATACATGATGTTTGTGTCTAGCCAAGTGCCATCATCGAGCACTTTTTTCAAGGATCCAGCGGAAACCATTGTGCAGTATATATCAAGCTCATCCCGCCTGCAAATATCATAAGAACATACAAAATTCGTGGTTACTTTTCATTGTACTCTTGAAGACTAATAAGGTATCTGAGTTTATTTATGGCGTTAAGATCACAAATTAATATTACTTTTCTTTGTAGAATCCAAGGAACCCCTCCAGTAGCATCAACTCTTCCTCCGTCAAAGCGTATGCCGACCGCACCAGCTGATGGTCATAATCCTCGAAATAACGAGGGATCTTCCTCTCACGATGCAATCTCTTTATACGCCAGATCAATGTGTTGATATCAGACTTCGGTGTGTGCATCACTATTTGCAGAGAGGGACTTGCACCAACTGGAGTAGTCAAGACATCGTCTAAATGTGGCACGATGGGAGATGCGAAACTAGCTGCTGGAGGGTCATCATCATGTATTGGCTCATTATCATGTATTGGCTCATCATCATGTATTGTCTCAATATCGATTCTTTTCCCTTCCGAATATTGTAGTCTCCTAGCAGTCGGCGACAAGTTTTGTCGCTCTCTACCCTTTGGGACTGCCCTTTTCCTTGATAATGATGACGAACCCTGCATTGACCAAAAAAACGCCAAAAAAGTAAACAAAGAAGAATCTTGGTGGAATTAAGAAAGCACATGGGACAATTACCACCTTATCATCATCCACCTCCTTATCATCATCCGACTGAGAGGTCGATGCAGATTCTGTTCCAAACCCTTCGAAAGCGGTAGCGAATGCATCTCTAAAGCTTTTGATCTTCTTCCGCAATCGGGTTGTAAAATCTCCCAATTTAATCTTCTTGCGATCAGCACGCAAGGATGACCGCTCCACATACTCCAAAAAATGAAACACCTGATACAAACATCAAGGAAGACATGTCAATTTGTTTAATTGTAACAGCAACGGTTTTTAAATTAAATTGAAATACGTATATAATGATTGGATGCTCACATGTTTTCTTGTAGCATCATCCTTTAAATGCTCCGATCCCTTGCTGACTTTCTCCTCTACCACTTTCTGAGGACTTGCTGTTTCTTTGATCGGTGAGCCCCGTCCTTCACCATGGGCACCACATACTACCTCCATAATAGTGTTCAAGCCATACCATAAAAGATAATCATCACTATGTGTTTTGGTAGAGTCCTTCTTCCCGGAGAGTACAGAAGTATGCCTTGACTCCCATAAGTTGAAAACATCTGGATGATTTTGACTATAATCAATCACACATCGCTCTATGCGCTCGTTCCGCTTGAATGGCACCTCGAATGGTGGGGGAACTGACTGTTTCATGCCAAATTGCTTGGTCACACGATTTGCATTATGCCTCTCGAACACCCAATAATGAATGAGGACTGTGCATGACGTAAACAATTTCTTGTCCCCTTTTGGCACACTTTGGAGCAGTTTTTTGGCATCTCCTTGTATGGTTGCCATAAGAACTACACAGAGAATAAAACCATTAGCAACCTCTATAATTAAACTAAAGGTTATGAGACAAATGACGAAGTAACACTCATAGTAAATGATTACCCATCTTCCTTCAGACCGTTGATTTGAACGCGTATTTCCTTCATGTTTGTTAACTTCTTGTTATCTTTAAGTCTTTTCTCCCATGTCTTAAACAATGGAAATTGAAGATCCTTCTGCCAACTAGGATCAGGCTTAGGGCACCTCCCAATAGCCATCCTAGAGTATGCCCATATCTACAAGTAAGAAACAACAGAGACACCAAAAAGTCATGTAAAATTGCAAGAGAGTCATGAACATAGAAGTATGTTGACCAGATTAAAAAAGAATAACCTGTATCAGCTGTAGAGGGCCTGTTAGGGTCTTCAGCAGTGTAAGTTTACCACTTTCTTTTTTCTCCTCAACTTCCCCTCCCTCTTCACTCTCCTCTTCACCTCTTAATAGCCTAGTAGCCCTTGAAAGCATTCTGTACAAACTTGCAAGGCAAGCTGGACCCCATGCATAGGGTTTGAACTCCCTAAAGAGCTCTAACTGCCACGCTGGTCCTCTTGCACCAGAAGAGTTTGCAAAGATCTGTCCAGACACGAGGAAAAATAAATATGCTCTGGTCTTGCATATATCACTCCTCTGCTTGGAGGGCTTGAAATTCTTCTCCAACCATTTGAATTTTATTGTTAGTCCGATCGTGTCTTTTCCCGGATGTGGGGCAAGGCCTAGCAACTCTTTACAGACTTCCGGGACGAATGCATTATTGAAGGTTCTTCCCGTTACCGGTTCACCATCAATAGGGAGTCCATAGATATAAGCAACGTCCTCCAAAGTGATCGTTGCCTCACCCGTTGGTAGGTGAAACGTATTAGTCTCGGGCCTCCATCTTTCAACTAACCCGGATATTAGGGCATGGTCTATCCTCATATAGTCTATCTCTGACAAATATGATAGACTAGCATCCCTCACATGCTCCTTTTGTTTTTCAGTCAATACCCATATCTTCTTGTCAGGGTTGGTATTGATGCACCTGTAACATCCAGGTTCAGCCCCATTTAATATTGCCTTTGAGACATGTTGATCTTGATCATACAACAACTCCCCCTCATCATCAGAAGACACGTCTTTCGCCATCTGTTCAGTTCAAAGGCATGTAACAGTGAGCATATACAGGTATGAGTTGAGGAGAGGATAAAATCAGCCACATTCATAAACGGAAATATACTAAAGAGTTATTGTATGATCATTAGAAAAATAAGACGACAATTAGTAGTATAATTCTACTCAACATAAACTCATAAAATATAATAAGTATTTTCCACAAATCAGGAGCAATCAACATTTACCGAATTAATCAAAATGCTCTCATACTGCTTATGATTGTTCTTGTTAGCAACCTGTTACACTTCGGCTTTCCCTTTGTATCTTTTTTTTTTTTTTTTGTAGAATTAACAATGTTTTTAATGCAAAAATGAACTGTACAAAGAGACAGTCCATCACTGTCCATCAAGGGTTAGAAACATTGGGTTGACCTGAAACTTCATATTTGGAGATTTCCATCCACCACTGTCCCATGATCTGCAGGGTCCGGTTGGGGCCAAGCAGCTGGTATGCATAGTAAGCCATGCACTCCGGATGCATGAGCATTTCCTCTGTATAAACCAATAGGCAATGATGCTATCATATTAATGAGCATGTCTGTGGTGAAATAGTTTCAACACTGTGGTTCCCTCCCCCAACCACCTATGAATAGAGTAATTCTAAAACAGGGGTCATTATAGATAGTGTATTGGCCATTTTTGCTTATCATTGTTATCATCAAGTCCCACAATGTTCTTAACTGGTTTCTTCTTAAGTGGTTTCTTAATCTTATTAAATTGCCCTAAGATCTAAACATATCTTCTACCACCATCTCATCTCATCTAGGTCTATATAGTGAGGGCAAATGATTCATGGAAGCCTTCATTTACCTATTAAAACCATTTCTCTTCCATGTTTAGTAAAAATGGTTAAGATAACTATCTTATTTATTTACAAATCTCATTGATGAAAATGAATCTAAAAAATAAAAAAACCTCTACTTTCTTGATTAATAAAAGCCAATGTTAGGATAGAACAAATAACCTTCTCTATTGAAGGTGAAGTCAAGTCTTAGTATTGCTTCCAAAACCATTTTATTTTCTTTTTTTGCACAATGAACGTAGAGGAGGTGTAAATTCCCTAACTAATGAAAATGGTAGAAGGTAGTATCTCTTTTGCGATAATCATAAGTTGAAACCTACATTGTCCCATTTCATCGAACAAATACTGTGCGTGAGAGCAAACAATGTGAAAAAGAGAAAATGATATAACCAGAAATACATGATGGCTTACAAGAACAAAACAAATGAAGAATGGAGACTCCAAACAAACATTATGCTTGAAAAAACAAAGGATGATGGATTATACCATACACAGCGGATCAAGAACTCGAAATACACTTAATGATCCGGAAATATTGTGCGGAAACGGGGCTAAAGGGACATACCTTCACGTGGATGTATCAAGGATGATGGATGATAGAGAAGGAAGAAGTATGGAGCAGCGCCGTCGTCGTTCTGAAGAAGGAGCAGAAGTTACAAATGGTGAAAATGGGGACGGGTGGGTTAAATAGGTATAGCGATGGACGACGCTAGCGTCACTTTAATCAGGGCTTAGTGACGCTAGCGTCACTCACCCCAGATATAAAAAAAAATACAAAAACGCACTAACGGACTTCGTTAGTGTCCACAATTTGGCTGGGACCCAGCAGGATAAATGCCTAAATTTTGGGATTTTTCCAGTAAAATCCCCTTCTTTTTTTTAGTAGAAAACGGAACATTAGGTGTCCTCTGAAATTTGTGAGGTTAAAATCCAAACCGTTCATGTGTTGTAGGGGTGCGACCTAAGGTGCTCATGGGTCGGGCTTGGTATATATAATATTGGCCAATTTAGTAATTGGACAAGTTTGGATTAAGAGTATGTTACTTTATTAGAATTCTCAGAATTCATGTCCGGATGTTGTCTATGAATTTCAAATGTTTGAATTCTAATTTCTGAATTCTACGTTTCATTTTCATCTGAATTCTTGCCTGATAACTTTTTAAATTTTTTAATTTCATAAAACTCATATTTCATTACTACATAAATTCTATAATGGAATTACACATTTTATACATTGTAGTACATGGGACCCACCTTTTGTGGTTGTGAACTTGGGACCCAATTATAAGAATTATAATGTGGACCCACATCAGGTATATGGTACATGGGCCCATCTTTTAGAAACGAAAGTGTGGGACCCAATTTTAGAAATTTGAACATGGACCCATCTTGATAGGAATTGCATAAGCCTAATTTTAATAACTGTGAATATGGGGCCCACTTTATTATTGGTAGGAGGGTTCACAGTTGGGTGCCGGAGTTCTAACCAAACTTGTCGGAGTTTCAGAATTTTGAAATGCTCTGGGAGGGGTTAGCATTTTGGAATTCCACTTTTTTGACATTTGAAAATTCTAACTGCCTTGGATATTGGGAATCTCACCAAAAGAACAGTAAATTTCTGACAGGAATTCTTGAATCCACACAGCCTGAATTCCTGTCAGAAATGCTTGTAAAGAAACAGGCCCTAAGTGATAGAAAGCCTAAAGCCTAGCCTGGCCCGTGGGTCAAGTGCATGTAAATGTAATGATAAATTGTCCAAACCATTGTGGGAAAGTCTATAGGACTAATAAGTTGTGAGCCCCAAAAACTTATCTTTTGTGCTTTCGGCCTGATGGAGGATCATTTGTGGGCCATATTTCATTGATGTGGTTTAGTATTAGCTTAAGAAATAAAACATCACTCTTAGGAGCGGGAGAATCCTCTATAGTAATATGGTAATAAGTAACTATCACAACAACTCGTGCTCGGCATGGCTATGCCTATGCATTATAAATTTAATATGCATACATTAAAAAGATTACGTGTGGTACCTCTTTCCATTGAGCAAGTTGAGATGGGGTGGAAATATTAGATATTTAAAAAGAAAATTAAAGAAGTAGAACTGAAGTGGAGAGTAGTAAGTAGTTTGGTGAGATAAAAATGGGTAGGTAGTTATGGGGAAGGAGTAGAATAGATGGGGTGAAATAAGATATTTAAAAAAAAAAAGAAAGAAAAAAAGGAAGAAGTAGATCATATCATCCCCATCAAGACTGCCTTCTTTGGTATCATAGTATCATCCTCAAATTCAACAAAATCTCATAATCATCTTCCCTACCACCAAACTCCTCTTCCCTCTTTCTCACAAGTAAACCCAACTTCCTTTCCATCTGTATCACCTCTCCATATAGGCACACATGTACTTAACCCATGTTTGGCACCTCTATTTCCAGCCTCTACTTGACAATGGTTATGAAAATAAGAGCGTTTTGCACAACATTCTGGCCTCTGTCCATTTTAGACATTTAGAGACAAATCCTCTAAAATCCAAATGCTTAAAAAGTGGGCAGCTGAAAAATAGAGCTTTGGCCTCTTCTTTGTATGGCTTTTTTTTTTTATGGCTCTACTTTTACTGGGTCTGTCAGAAAAAAATTAGAGATACCAAACATGGCCTTAGAAGTGCACAGAAGATCAAAGTATTTATCACAGATCACACTCAACATGTTGTTGTAGCCGGGGTTTTGGACTAACCATAGCATAAGGTACATGTTAAAAGTATATTTTTTCATGTGTCATTTATGCTATCATTTGGATAGCATAAGGTACATGTTACAAGTACATTTTTTTCATGTGTGTCATTTATGCTTTCATTTGGATGCTCTCTCTCTCACTCTCTCTCAATTAATTGATTTATAATTGTTACTTTTTGTTGAGGTTCGTTTATATTGATGAAATGGATCTTTTATTCAATTTATGTATTTGGGGTGACTTTGTTTTATTGGTCTTTGAAATAATCAATGGGTAACAAAAATTGAAATGTATTTCTTATGACTAATATTATCTATATATTAATAAAATTTACTTTTCGATATCTTATTTAGTTATTATTGTTGTTATTATTATTTTTTCGTTGTTGTTGAATGGAGTTCTTAGCTTCATTTTTTGTAATAGTTTATTGCTGATGTCAACCACTTGTATTTGTGATTAAAGATGTGATTACTAATTGTTGAGTCTTTTTTATATAAATATGAATGAATATATTATTATATATGTATAATTAATTTTGATATCTCATAAACTCAAAATAGGATTTATTATTTTTTACCCCGAGCTAAGCACGGGCCGTTGATGTTAGTATCTATAAAAAGTGATACCTAGTGCGGGCTGCCTTGTTTGTTGGCCGTAGACATAGTTGTCACAATTGCGTTCAACTCTTCCTTGCCAAAGGCCTCAATTTGATTAAGGAATTGTTTGGCAAATCTTATATGTTTGAAACAGATCTGCATGAAATAGATCTACTTCAAATGGTCTCTGTATGAAATAGATGTTTTCGAAATAGACTAATTGGCAACACACAAGAACCGATTGAAATAGACATCTTAAATCCAACGGTACATGTTTTTTCGTAAATTCCTCTACATCTAAAATCACAAAAGCTCATTTTTTACCCCATGACTATTTTTAGTGTTCCTAAGAGGATCAACGATTCGGATCATGAAATAGGGGCGCCCACGAATTTCAAAAAACTATACCAAATATCTCTTTTTTTTGTCAAATTTCTCAAGATCCGTGAAAGATCAATGGATGAAATTTGAGGCCATTTTCGTGATCGGACTACTACATATTTCCAATGGTTCAAATGGCAGTTTACTGGCATGGAACACACAAAAAAAAAAAGAAAAAAAAAAAAAAAAAAAGAACTGCCAAAATCATGTTTTAATTGCTTGGTTAGAACATGAGTTATCCAATAGTTCTTAAAATTTCATAATTTTCTCAAGATCTAGACCAAACCAAGGGCTTATTTTGGATCATGACTTTGCGGCCCACAGAAGTCCAGAAAAATAGATCAATGGTTATTCGGTTTTTAACAAATATCTGGAAATTTGAGATATATCAACGGCTGAAACTTGACCAAACTTGACCCATGGGCCATTTTTTGTCTTATTAATGCATCCAACGGTTTGGATCATCGTTTAGGGTCTCGTTTTTTTTTTTTTTCCTTAAAATGATGAAACGGTGGCTGAAAATCACTGCCCATTTTATTGTGCATGTGCACATCAATGCGCTTTAGGCTTTGTGGTCCGTTTCGATTCTTCTCTATATTTGGTGCTATCCAAATAAGGCTTATTTTGCCTTTAGGTGGTTTGAAATAGACACAGTGAATGTTATTTCCAAATGCACTAAATGTGCTTTAAATCCGTTTTTAGACAATAAGACGATGGAATGAGACTTACCAAACCACCACTGAACTGAATTCCAAATCCCAGCTATTTAAAATGTTCCATACGACCTTTTGAAAATTTTGGAATTCCAACCTCTTTTTTATTTTGCTGAAATTTAAGTTCCATCTAGGAGGAGGACTTAGGAATTACACCAAAGATGACAACTTTCAAAGAATTTGAAATTCTCTAAACAAGAATTCTATGAGTTTTTGTAAAAAAACGGGCCATGAGTCTAGCGAAAAACCATTGAATCAAGTCAATAATAACCGAATCATGTCAACTCGGCCGAGTTCAAGCAAGCAACACTTCAAGTCAAAACAGCCTTTAACTATTAAAATGTCAAGTCAATTTGTTCTAAGCTATTAAAAACAAATTTAGTGATGAGCTATTCAACTAATCTAATAATGGTTAGATTTTTTGTCCAACGTGATTTTAATCTTTCAAAAGTAGTGAGAAAGGTCCTTAAGAGACTTCGATATATTCTCATGGCATAAATTAGGGGAAGAAATTTGTTTTGGATCATTTTTCCAGTTGACTTAATTTAAATTGAGACTTTGCTGGATTGGCTAATCCTTTAATCTATAGTTCCATTAGCATATGTCTTTCAAAATGAAACAGTTTGGCTATCCCACTTAAGGTAAAACTAAAAGCTAAAAAGAATAGTTTTTTTTATCACTGAATGATTCTTATTGCTCATCTTTTTTTTCCGCCTAAAAATAAGAGAAAGTACCCTAGTTTGCTATTTGTTCGTTTCTTTTTTTTTTTCATCGAAACGCAAATTTTATTGTAAGAGACACAGATTACAGATGTAAGGTTTTTTAGTGTTGGCTAATTCATGGGTCAGACAAAACTCTAGGTCTATTGAGTTGTAATTTTTATTTTTAGAAAATGATTATGTTTTTGCTCTGAATATAGAAGACTTGTAGGATTAGAAGAAGAAAGTCTGGAAGAATTAGAAGTATGCTGAAGGAAGGAAAAAGGAGTCAGAAAGGATTAGAAAAGCTGAATTTCCGAAACCAGATTACGGGTCCGCTCGAGCGGGAGACGCAAAAGAGTATGACGAAATTAGATTTTCTATTTCTAATTTTGCTCAAACTGCCTATTTTAGTCCTATTCAACTTTGGCAACCTTAAGCACGTCCTTAATCCTATTTATAGGACCCTTAGGCTACCCTAAAGAAATACCTCTCAAAGTTCTGAGTTAGAGATTATAATTGAGAGAATTATTCTCCAGAGATTCATTAAAGAGTTGTGCTGCAAGTGTTCATCTAGAGAGCCGCTTCTTCTACTTACCTTGTAGAAGCGTAGAAGATCTTAGGAGTCAAGCGGGTTTGAATCTGTTGCAATCAACGGTGTGAAGTCGTTGAGGCGTTAAAGCTACACAAGGGGTAACTGCAGTCTTTAGGTAGTGATTATTTGGGGAGAGATCTATGAGTTTATTGTAATTGCGAGATTCATACTGCTTGATTCTTTATTCAGTTCGGATCCATGGTTTTTCACCCAGTTTGGGTCTTCCACGTTATATTTGGTGTCCCTTGTGGTGTGTGCTTGTTGATTTTATTTCCGCTGCATATTATATTTATTTTGCACACATTGGGCTATTTAGTTGACTAATCTAAAGATCGTATCTAAAAACCTTCAACAGATTACATAATTCTATATAACTCACTGAGCTTCCACATTGGAACCACTCATAAAGAGTTGTAATTTCTTGGAAAACTCATATTTGATTTTATTTTCGCTGTATATTATATTTATTTTGCACACATTGGGCTATTTAGTTGACTATTCTAAAGATCGTATCTAAAAACCTTCAACAGATTACATAATTCTATATAACTCACTGAGCTTCCACATTGGAACCACTCATAAAGAGTTGTAATTTCTTGGAAAACTCATATTTCTGGCATTTGTATGGAATGAATGGGGTGAGAGGATGTAAGATATTTTTCGTCAAATCATCTTAAAGAAATGACCAAGTCTTTCATAATATAATTTTACAAATCCATAGTATGGATTGTTTATATTGTATTTGTAGGGGATTCGTTTATGTCAGTGGTATGGATTTCAACCACTGTAGCCATCCCACCACAGCAGAGCCATTTGTTCATTTGGCTCCGTGGAGTGGCCTCCCCAGGACTCGAACCCGCCATTTGTTCATTTGGCTCCGTGGAGTGGCCTCCCCAGGACTCGAACCCGCGACTTCTCAATCTCTTATAGTCTTGGGAACACTCTCTGGTGTACCAGGGTAAGTCCGTTAATACTCTTATTCAAGAGGTTACGGGATCGACTCCTGGGGAGGCCACTCCACGGAGCCAAATAAACAAATGGCTCTGCTGTGGTAGGAGGGCTATAATGGTTGAAATCCATACCACTGACATAAACGAATCCCCTGCAGTATTGATTTCCTAGATCAGTCTGCAAGTCGTTGGAATCTTCTTAAGCCAGATCATCATAAAGGACGACTATTGTTGTTTGCCTTTCATCTCACTGTTGGCCATTTTCCATGGCTCATCTCTATCCTATGTTGCTGGAAATTGGATGGAATGAAAGAGGAATGCCTCATATGGGTCCACAACTTCATTCCCAAAATTCTATTTTAACTCCATTCCCAAAATTCTATTCTATTTTCCCTTGATCCTCTCTCTATTTCAACTCCTCGACATGTTCAAGAGATATATTGAAATGGACTCCTCTCTTCTTGAAGTTGTGTAAGGACTCAGCCTTATCTTCATGGGCTCATTGTTTTCAAGGAAATTGCACGCTTCTTTTTAAAGATTTCAACCCTTGCATTTGGTAGCGTTGTCTACCCCATCTACAAGGCTTACGAAGTGGAAATGGAGCTGGATGTTTGCTACAATTTTTATAATGACCAATCTCAAGAGGGTTAACTTCGGATCTAGTTGTGTACTTTGCTTTTGGTTTTGGTTGTGTGTGGGCTGCTTGCTTTATTGGATCTGCAAGTGCCCAGGTTGTGGGTGAGTTAAGCCGCTTTGTTTGATTGGGAAACTCAATGGATGTATCTTCTTTGATACTCTAGATTACTTCAGGGCGCCATTTGCTTCAGTGTATCCTTGTTTTTTGCATAAATAGCTGGCATCCTTATTGATAATGGGTAACTGGGGTAAGAGGTATTTGTAACTTTCCTACTTTGGAATTTTTTCCTTTTTATGTAATAGAGACTTTTACTTCTATTTAAAAAAAAAAAGAACACAGGCTTCTCCGCCATGTTAGTTATTGCAGGCATAAAGAATTGATGAGGAAAAATGGTGAATTGTCCACCTAGATTAATTTGAAAATAAAAATAACAGGGTTTTGAACATAACCCTTGAGTTTTTTTGTATGTTTAGAACTCGCGATTTGATCACCTAAACCTTTAAAAAATGAGATACCAGAAAAGACATACAAAGTAGAAATATGTTTCCTTTAATTGAGAAAAAGAAGAGAATTAGATGTTAGTTTTATGGACTCAATCCAGTAGATGATATAATAAATTGATTAATTTCTTTATTTATCAGTATATTCATGCTTTCCTTTCATGAGATGAATGGTGATTTATTATATACATGCACATAACCAATACGAATGACATGATGGTTCATGAGATGAACCGGAGTCCACAAGTATATTAGATGTAACACATGTGTTTGGATGAGATCCACATACGGGAGACATGTGTAACAAATCTTATACTTAAATATCTTCACAACCAGTGATGAGACTGGACATCTCATACTGACAAGGTTGCAGTACTTTGATCACTATGAGATAGTGTGATTTGTATTGATCATCTGAATGGAAGATTCTGGATCATAGTGCTGGTACATTGGATGTATTGAAGGACCATGAGAAGCACCTTATAAACACTGTCTTTATTTTAAGGTCTGCTCTCATAATTCCCTAGCAACAGGCTCTCAATCCTGAGACATTAATGAGCTCAAGTTTTTATCTATTCATTTACTTTGAGTCACCAATGAGTGAAGCCAACTGTAGGGCAACACCTCGGTGATTTGGGTACGTGGTATTAGAGCTGTGAGAACATTCAATGGTCAAGATGGAATCTATCTCTAATATCCCCTTGTGCCAATTAATGGATTTATCATTGGTAAGTGCGCACCCATTCCGATTAAGAGTTAATTGAAAAGGTACCTATGATCATTATAATTAATTGGGGCTCAAGGATAATAAGATATGGATCTAGTTTGGAAGACAGGTCCAATTGATCCATAGATATTGATAGAGGAGTCTACTTGTGGTAATGTGGAAGTTTAGGGTCTTTTATGTAATATTCCTAAGACTGGAGTTCAATTGCATTTATATAGTGGAGTTATTTGCAATTAACTGTGGGCCCGGATTACACATGAGATGTGGGGTCGCGTGTCCCAGTTGGAGCCAACTTTCTAAGGAATCCCTAGTGGTCCCCACGCTAGCCCAATTATTAGAAAGTATCCAATTCTAGTTGAACTCTAAAAGGAAAGTTACTATTTCTATTTGAAGTAAGACTTCTAATAGTAGTAATAGTAGACCTACTAATTTTAGTAGAAGTGAGACTTCTATTTTAATTAGAAAGGAATTGAAAAGTTACTAATCATATTTGAAGTGAGACTTCTAATTATGATATGGTAAGTTACTAATTAATGAAAGTAAGACTTCTATTGTAATTAGTAAAGAGGAGGCAACTTGCAAAAGCTATAAATAGAGGAGAAGAGGGCTGGACGTCCATGCATCTATCCTATTATTGGGATTCACGCCCAGCCCCTTTAGAGTGCAAGAGTTGCACATTTTTTCTCTCTTTCCTCTTCTAGTTCTCTTTCTAGTTCCTCCCTAGAGTTCCTAGTAGTTTTCTCTTGGAGATCCCACCATCTTCTTGAGAAAAAGGAGAATCTGATACGGGTCATAGCGTGGAAGATCAATAGGTCTTGGAGACCCCTATTTGATTAGTGAAAGCGTTTCATCATCAAAGAAAGACGCAACTTCTCCATTAGAGCACAACCGAGCTCCAAAGGTATAATCTACTTCCTTGCATGTTGTAGATTTATTAGTTGTTGTTTCTATCTTCTAGATAGATTGTATTTACTGATCATGATGGCTGAGATTGAGGACATAGATCTTGGATTGGGTTTTATAGCCTTCTGGATAGTTGATCCCTGCGTCAAGTGGGTCAAAAGTTTTTGAAACCTATCCTAGAGGCCTACCCTATTTCCAACATTAGAAACTTGAAAGCCATTGGTAATGGATTACTGTACTTCCTTTCTGTGTTCCCTTTAACTGAGAAAAAAACAGAGAGAGTTGGAAGCCATTGACAAGGGATTATTGTACCTTCTTTCACCTCTCATTATAATAAGAAGATTGATGAGTCAAGGCCAATCCGGATCGCGATAATGAGTCAGGTCCACGTGACCCGGTCCGTCTAGGATCATGGGTCAGGCCAGTAGCCCCGTTGAGATCCGGGTTTCGTTAAACGAAGCCTCGTCACCTCAAGCTCCAAGTCATCGCGACGAAGTCCTCCCCTAACCTGCTTTTACCAAGTCTCACGGAGAGGATCTCACCTGCCTTCCACCTGGCTCGATCCTCAAGGACACGTCTGACGCTCCAAAGAGATGTTGAACCGATTGCATCCCCATCTGGTGGGGAAGAGTTATAAATAGAGCCCTCTCATCACTTGAGAGGGGATGGTTTTTCTCTACTTTCTCATATCTGTAACCCTCGACATTAATCAAAGATCACCCTTTTGAAGTGGACGTAGGTCACGCTTGACCGAACCACTATAAATCTCTCATCTCTCTTCATTTATTGCATAGCATTAATTATCTGACCGGTGGTGTCCGAATTCTTGTTTTTGGCATCATCAGTTTGGCGCCGTCTGTGGGAACGAAAAAAATTCAAACCCCTTTGTTAGAATCATGGTGATCAGCACGAGGTCTGCAAGACGAGAGGATAACCCTGGCCTAACTACGGGTCCGGGCCCTAACGCTCAGCCTAACTCTCCCAGACAGGGAGAGAACGATCCTCCACCGGGTAATCCCGTCCCGATTACCCCCGCTCCTACTCCCTCTCCACAGCAGATGATGGAGACCATGCAGCAGCTGGTGACTCAAAACCAGCAAATCCTCCAGCTTATGCTCGCAGGGCAAGGAGGAGCACCATTCGGTGGGATACAGCAGCAGGAGGCGACGCGCTCGCGGGGCCCGACCGCTCCGCGAAACGGAGCACCTCACCCGGGCGCCCATCCCCTGGGCGCCCAGGCAAGAGGACTTCCTGTGGGCGCCCAGCCCAATCTCCCTCACCCGGGCGCCCATCCCCTGGGCGCCCAGGCAAGAGGACTTCCTGTGGGCGCCCAGCCCAATCTCCATCACCTGGGCGCCCATCCCTATGGCGCCCAGGGTCGAGGAGTTCCCCCGATGACTCAGTTCCATCGCGCCCAGGATGCCTCTGCCGGAGCTCCCTTGGACCCCCCACCTGGCCCGAGCCTGGCTGGTCCTCAAGGTCATGCTTATTATGCGGTGCCTCCACCTCCCGGTGGAGCCCAGTTTGCAGAACCTCCGGCTGATGATCCCCACTTCCAAGAAGGGGAAAGTGAAAATAATACAGTGGAGGAGGAAAGCAATCTCCCCGGTCCTTCCAGAGAACCCATAATCAATGGGAGGAAAAATTTAAGGAGATGCATAATCAAATCGGGGACGTCTTCGATGCAGTGAGGGCGCAGGCCCCAGAGATGGTAGATTATCTCGTCAGACGAACGAACACCCCGTTCAAGTCTGATGTAGTAAACTACCCCCTTCCTCCTAGGTTCAAAATGCCGTCTATGGAGACCTTCGATGGAAGGAAGGTTCCACTGGATCACCTGGAAACCTACAAGACTGTGATGCAGTTGCACAATATCGCTGATGAGATCATGTGCAGAGCATTCCCGACTACACTGAAGGGCTCCGCCCGACAGTGGTTTTCCAATCTCGCCCCAGCTTCCATCGCCACCTTCGAAGAACTAAGCAGGTCCTTCGTATCACACTTCATTGGAGGACGCCGCCATCAAAAGCCACCCACACACCTGCTGAGTGTAAAGCAGGACAGTAATGAGAGCCTCAGGGCATACCTCACTCGTTTTAACGAGGAGGTACTTCAGGTGGAAGAACCCGATGACAAGGTAACCATGACTGCTTTCTTGGGAGGCCTCCGTTCATCGGGTTTCTACTTCTCGGTAATGAAGCGCCCACCGAAGAACATGACGGAGCTATTGGCGAAAGCCCAGAAGTATATGAATGCGGAGGACGCTACTAGGGCCAGGCGGGGCGAGTCCTCCAGAGTGGCAGATAAAGGAAAACATGATAGAGACGACAAGAAGGAGCCCAGCAACAAGCGGAGCAGAACCGAGAGGGTACCTGCCAGGGACCGACTCGGTCCTGCCCCCCCCCCCCCCCCGAGAGATCGACCCTTCCCTGCTCCGCAGAGAAATCAACAAGCTTTCACAGCTCTCAATGCTGCAGTAGGGCACATTCTACTGGAAATTCAAGATGATCCTGCAGTAAAATGGCCGGGAAAGATGAAAGCTCCAGTAAATCGCAGGAACATGACCAAATACTGTCGCTTTCACCGCGATCACGGTCATGATACTGACGATTGCTTCGACCTCAAGAGGCAGATTGAAGATCTTATCCAGCGGGGACACCTGCGCCAGTATGTTGCCGGTAGGGGGCAGGCGCCGCCACAGCCTCACAATGTCGAAAATCAGCACCCTATAGGAGAAATTCGTACTATCTCTGGAGGGTCAGCGGAATCATTCTCCGCCATGAAAGCCTACGCCAGAAAGGCGAGGCATCCTGATGAGCCACGACCGTCAAAGGCGTCGAGGCACAGCACTGATGAGACTATATCCTTCTCGGATAAAGATCTAGAGAACATCCAGCACCCTCATGACGACCCTCTGGTGCTCTCTATGACCGTCGCCAATTTCCAGGTGCATAGGATCTTGGTTGACAGTGGAAGTTCCGCAGATATTTTATTTGTGGAAGCCTATGATAAGCTGAAGTTAGGTCGAGAGAGATTGCAACCAGTCAAGTTTCCTCTCATCGGTTTCTCAGGGGAAAAGGTGTATCCTTTGGGGGCTATTACGTTACCAGTCACGGCCGGAACAGCCCCCCGAACCTCCACCACAATGGTCAATTTCCTGGTGATAGATTGTCCATCAGCGTACAACATCATCCTGGGACGGCCCACGCTTAACTCCTTGAGAGCCGTCCCTTCCACATATCATCTCATCCTCCGCTTCCCAACCCCGAATGGGGTAGGGGAGGTAAGAGGAGATCAAGTAGCAGCAAGAGAATGCTACGTCACCTCGATGAAGGCCAAGATGACGCAGGAGGCGCTGCAAGTGGAAGTCTTGGACCCAAGAGATGAGGCTACCACGGAAAGAGGGGAGCCAGTTGAAAAACTCACCCCTATAATCTTGCATGAGGAGCATCCGGAAAAGAAGGTGTATATTGGCTCTTCACTCCCGAAAGCTCTGGTTGGCCGATTGACAGATTTTTTGAGGGATAATATGGGCATATTCGCGTGGTCACATGCTGATCTGGAAGGGATAGACCCAGCCGTCACCACCCATCGCCTCAATGTCAGCCCTCTCCACAAACCTGTTCGGCAAAGGTTAAGGGGCGCCTCCACTGAAAGGGCCCAAGCAATAGAAAAGGAAGTGGGAAAGCTGATTGATACCGGGGCAGTCAGAGAAGTCGCGTACCCTGAATGGCTCTCCAATGTGGTGATGGTGGCCAAAGCGAATGGGAAGTGGCGCCTCTGCGTAGACTTCAGTGAACTTAACAAGGCATGCCCGAAGGATAGCTACCCGTTGCCCAGGATCGACCTCCTCATCGACGCCACGGCGGGACACGAGCTTCTTTCCTTCCTGGACACTTATTCTGGATACAACCAGATTAACATGCACCCTCCAGACCAGGAAAAAACATCCTTCATCACTCCGAAGGGCACCTACTGCTACAGGGTTATGCCCTTCGGACTAAAGAATGCTGGGGCCACTTACCAGCGCCTAGTGAACAAGATGTTCCATTCCCAGATCGGGCGAACGATGGAAGTATATGTCGACGACATGCTAGTAAAGAGCTTGGCTGCAGCAGATCACATAGGTCATCTTCAAGAGACCTTCAGTGTTCTCAGGACCTACAACATGAAGCTGAATCCCGAGAAATGCGCTTTTGGCGTTGGATCAGGAAAGTTCTTGGGATTCATGGTCAATCAGAGGGGGATTGAGGCGAACCCTGACAAAATCAAGGCCATACTGGATATGAGGTCACCATCATCAACTAAGGAGCTGCAGCGCCTCAATGGGAGAATTGCAGCGCTCAACAGGTTCGTCTCCAAATCTGCAGATAAGTGTTTGCCCTTCTTCAAAATTCTTAGGAAAACTTTTGAATGGGGATCTGAGGCTGAGGAGGCTTTCCAAAAGCTTAAGGCATACCTTGCCACACCTCCTCTCCTCTCACATGCTTCACCTGGGGAAGTGCTGTATTTGTACCTCTCTGCTTCTCCCTCAGCAGTAAGCTCTGTCCTCATTACAGACCATGGTGGGGTACAAAAACCAATCTACTATGTGAGCAGAGCATACAGAGGGGCAGAGATCAGATACTCCGAATTGGAAAAACTGGCGCTCGCCCTCGTTTCGACTGCGAGGCGTCTACGTCATTACTTCCAGAGCCACACAGTCACTGTCATCACGGATCAACCTCTGAAAAGAGTTTTGGCAAAACCTGATGTTGCTGGAAGATTGGCTAAGTGGTCGGTGGAGCTTGGTGAGTTCGACATTCACTATCAACCAAGGCCTGCCATCAAAGCACAGGCTTTGGCAGACTTTGTAGCTGAACTTACATATGCTGAAGAACAAACTGAGGATCCTCCTCTACTTACACTGGGCGCCCAGCTCTCTCCCTCAACGGGCGCCCAGCAATCCTCTCCACCAACGGGCGCCCAGCTCCCCTCAACGGGTGCCCAGCTCACCTTTCCTCTAACGGGCGCCCAGCTCACCTCTCCACCAACGGGCGCCCAGCTCCCCTTAACGGGCGCCCAGCTCTCCTCTCCTTCAACGGGCGCCCAGTTCTCCACCTCATCTCCGGGCGCCCAAGCTTCTCCCCCACAGGACTCGCAGGCCTCTCCATCTGTGAACGAGGAGCCTCTCCAAGTACCTCCTGAGAAGTCCAATGTATCGCCACTACCAACCTGAAAACTCTACGTTGATGGTTCAGCAACCACAGAAAGAAGCGGAGCTGGCTTAATCCTAATGAGTCCTGATGGTACGCCCATCAAGTATGCAGTGAAGCTCCACTTCATTGCCTCAAACAATGAAGCCGAGTACGAGGCCCTCCTCTCTGGTCTTAAATTGGCGATTGAGATGGATGCCAGATCTGTTCTCGCTTACAGCGATTCACAACTGGTGGTGAATCAAATAAACGGCGAATTCGAAGCAAAGGAGGAAAGAATGCAAGAGTACCTCATCATGGTGAAGGAAATAATCAAAAGTTTCCAATATTTTCAGCTCTCTCATATTCCTAGGGGAGAAAATGTTGCCGCCGATGCACTAGCCAGGCTCGCCTCATCACTGGAGGCCTCATCTGCAGAACCGACGCTCATCGGGCACCAGTTGGAGAAAAGTAAGTTAGATGTGGTAATCGGAAACATCTACTGCGCATCAGAAGGCGATGAGCCAAATTGGATGACCCCCATAAAAGCCTTCCTCCAAGAGGACACCGAGCCAGGTGACCATCTGGAAGCTAGGAGACTGAGGATGAGAGCTTCTAAGTTCACAATCCTACAGGATGTTCTCTACAAGAGGGGTTACAACCTACCGTTGCTGCGCTGCCTTTCCCCAGAAGAGGCTGACTACGCCCTCAGAGAAATTCATGAGGGGATTTGTGGAAATCACTCGGGAGGACGCTGCCTCGCCCATAAAGCGCTTAGGCAGGGGTACTTTTGGCCAAGCATGTTGAAAGATGCCAAGGACCTCGCCAAGCAGTGTGACAAATGCCAGCGCTTCGCCACTGTGACGCGGCAGCCACCAGAAGAGCTGACCACCATCCTCAGCCCGTGGCCTTTCTCCAAATGGGGCATCGACATTTTGGGCCCCTTGCCTTTGAGTAAAGGCCAGTGCAAATTCATAGTGGTCGCCATCGACTACTTTACAAAATGGGCGGAGGCGGAACCCCTAGCGAAGATAACAGACCACAAGGTGAAAGATTTCGTCTGGAAAAACCTGGTCTGTCGCTTCGGGATACCTGAGGCCATTGTCAGCGACAATGGCAAGCAATTCGACAACAGGCTCTTCAACTCCTTCTGCGCCGACCTTCACATAAAACAACCTCACTCCAGCCCGGCACACCCCCAGGCAAATGGACAAGCAGAGGTGATGGTGAGGACAGTCCTGCGCAACCTTAAGACAAGGCTAGAAAGAGCAAAAGGTCTGTGGGTTGATGAGCTTCCAGGGGTATTATGGGCCTATAGGACAACTCCGCGGACTCCTACAGGTGAAACCCCTTTCTCTCTTGCTTTTGGGACTGAGGCGGTAATCCCTGTCGAGATAGGGGTACATTCCCTAAGGGTCCACCAATAAAACCCGACCACCAACGAAGAAGGACTCCGCCTCAACCTCGATTTGATAGAGGAGGCAAGAGAAATGGTTGTGGTCTGTAATGCGGAGTACAAACGACGCATGGCCAAGTACTACAATTCGAGGGTGAAGCCTCGTTCCTTCCAACCAGGAGACCTAGTCCTCAAGAAGGTGATTCTCGCTACGAAGGACTCTCGGGAAGGAAAACTCGGACCAAATTGGGAAGGTCCGTATCTCGTAATAGAAGTGGTGAGACCAGGCACCTACAGAATCCAGAACTCTGAAGGAAAGGTCTTACCCCATCCGTGGAATGCAGAACACTTGAAGAAGTACTACCAGTGAAGAGGTCCAGGAGGGTGAATTAGGGTTTTTGTTTAAGGACTTAGGTTGGCACTTTTTATTTCATTTAATGTTGCAAAACAATGGATGGATAAATAAAATTACTTTTATTACCAAAAGTTGCATAAATCAGGCTTATGCTGCCTTTACAAAAGTCAAGCTACCTACAAAATCCCTATACGCTAATCACTCTCATCCCCTTCCTCATAATCCTCCTCTTCATCGTCCTCATAATCGCCGGAGCTGCTACCACCATCATCAGGCGCCTCCATCGGCACAAAGCCTGATATGTCAATGTCTGGAAAGGCAGCCGAAATTTTCTCTCGAAGCTCCTCGTAGCCATCAATGAAGGCATCCGCAATGCCAATCTGCAGGTCCCTCTCAGCTTGAGAAGCTCTCTCGGACGCTGTCCTCATCTCTGCCTCTACAGCAACTTCCCTGAGCCTCACCTTCTCAAGGGTTCGAGCAAGCTCAGCCTCACTGAGCGAAGCCCTCTCACGGGCCTTCATCAGCTCAGCCTCGCTGAGCGAAGCCCTCTCGCGGGTCTTCGTAAGCTCAGCCTCGGTGAGCGAAGCCTTCTCGCAGGTCTTCGAAAGCTCATCTTCTACCTCGGCCGCCTTCTTATTGGCTGCCGAAAGCCCGGTCTCAAGCTCGCTTACCCTCTCTCGGGACGCAGCAAGATCGGTCGCGGAAATCCTACCAGCGGCTTCCAGAGCAATAATCTTCTCTCTAGCAGTGGAGAGCTCTAGCCGCATAGCCTCTTTATCCCGTCCCATCTGACCACAAGACTGGGCTCGTGACAACAAGCAGATGGATGCTGTGGAAAGCTGAAAAGTTAAGAGACGAGAAGTCAGACAGTTGTAAAGAAATGAAGGGATAACAATCTGGAGAAAAATGAATAATGAACTTCACCTGAGTCAGGCCTTCTACAAATGAGTTAATGACCCCCTCGGTGCCCAAGGCGTTAACCCGAGAGACCTCATGCGCCAGCACATATTTCCCAAGCCTATCCCACATCTCCCACGAATGACCCCGCCTGGGACCGGTCCCGGTGGGTGCCCCTGTTGAAGTACCCGGTTGTGGAGGACATAGCCGAGGGACAGGAAGTGTGGCTGAAGAGGAAGGCTGCGAGACAACAGTCTTGGCAGAGGAGATCCCTGCCTGAAGAGATATCTCAGGTAAAACCACTCGAGTAGGAGACACTCGGGGCTCAGTGCGAGGAGCCAATAGAGAGGTTCCTAGTGAGACATCGCCTGTTCTCGCCACCTTCGAAGGAGGGCTACCCCTATCCGAGAAGCGGGTCGAAAAGCGGGCTCCAATCATCTCTCTGCTTACCTCTGGGCCTATTAAGAGAAGTATTGGCAAGTGAGACACGGACACAACATATCAGATAATGGCCAGAGCAGATTTAACTTACTTTTTCTCTTTGATGACGGTCCCGAAGAAGAGCCCCGGGAAGGTCCACTGGCCTTACTGCTTTTTTTGGAATAAGAGCTCCCAAGTCTTTCTCTGGATGATCCCTCACCGCTTGCAGCTTCACCTCTTGGTCCTTGGAGAGTATGGGAGGATCTGCGGAGAAACGGTGTGCATAGAGGAACAATGTATATATACATTTACGTAAGTATGGAGAAGTGAACAGGGAGACGTACCTAGTCTTTTGGCGCCAATCCATCGTGCGGGCACCAAAGCCTGATCTGCTTGTGAGGCCCACTCGCCACCCATGAAGAAAAAGCGAGATTTCCAGCGGTGACAGTTGGAACGCATCCCAGTAAGAAGCTTACATCCCCTGGAGGTGAGATAATACCATCCCCTATTTGGGGCAGGAGACTCCATCAAGTTGTAAGCGGCGTGAAACTCAACTGGAGAGGCATCCTCGCCATTCACCTTCCTCCACAACGCCAGAAAACCCAGCAAGGCCCTCCAGCCGTTAGGCACGAGACGCCCCGGGGTTAGGGAAAAATAGTGAAGAATCCGGCAGATGGAAGAAGACATTGGGAATCTCAGCCCGGCCTCGAGCATCTCCTCATAAATGAGGATCTCACCTGAGGAGCTGTCACAAGCTGGCTCATCTTTTTCAGCAAGACGACACATCACCATGGGCGGAATGCGATATGAAGTAATGATTCGGGAGATGTCACCACCTGTCCTAAAGGTGCTGAAAATTGTACTTACTTTGGACCCGTCGTCCTCAACGATGACCTTCCCTTGGTATTTCTTGGGACGAGGACGTAATTTTTCTCTCGCTGCGGAGACCGATGCAAGGTCTCGTGACCCCTGGCCGGATGCGACACCTGAGCGAGAGGTGCTGTGAGCATGCACGCCCAGCTCAGGCTCGCCCACCAAGTTGGGGTCGCCCGTCCGTCCTCCACCTAGCAAGCCACCCCCCTGCCTAGGCTCATCGCGGGGGCTGCTCGCCCAAAGGGGCATCACCGAGCCTCCCTCGCCTCGGCTGCTCGCCCAAGGGGGCATCACCGCGCCTCCCTCGCCCTGGCTGCTCGCCAAACTTGGCCTTTTGCCCTCGTGTCTGCTCGCCCAGGGGGGCCCCACGGCCTCGCCACCATCTCCTCCCTCGCGTCTGCTCGCCCAGGGGGGCACCTCGCCCGTGGGGACCACTCCCCCCTCGCCCGCGACTCCACCCTCACCCAGCAGGTGCTCGCCCGTGGGGACCACTCCCCCCTCGCCCGCGCCTGCGATGCTGCCCTCGCCCAGCGCAGCCAGGGGCTCGCCGCCCGTGGGGGCCTTTCCTCCCTCGCCCAGCGCAGCCAGAGGCTCGCCCATGGGGGCCTTTCCTCCCTCGCCCAGCGCAGCCAGGGGCTCGCCCGTGGGGGAAAACTCCTCCCTCGCCCAGCGCTGCCAGCAGCACGCTGCCCGTGCTGCCCTGCTCACCCTCGCCGTGGCTGCTCGCCCAAGGGGAGGGGGCCGCGACACCGCCCTGCTCTCCCTCTCCGTGTTTGCTCGCCCAAGGGGGGCCCACAACGCTGCCTGCGCCTCCCTTGCCCAAGGCAGCCAGCGCAACGCCCGCGGTGCCCATCACATCCTCCTCACCTATAGAGGGATCGCCGGAAACGCCAATGCCAGTGCCTATCCTGCCGCTTGTCACCATCTTCTTCTCTTCCAATGGTTTTTTCTGCAGAACCAAGTTTCTTTCTTTTGAAGAAATCATACTCTAGGGCTTATTTTATAGCCAGAGTTTTCAAAGATGAGTAACCCAAGCCGGGAGGACTCTCCGAAATACAAATCTACAGGAACAAGCAAGGTTAAGATCGGGAAGAAGAAAATTTGTCAAGAGAGACGAGATTGGAATTTATCAATGCCCCCTTTCCAAAAAAATAAAAAAAAATATATTATTATTTGGGCACGGGGCATTGAGGGGGCAAATGATTAGTCAAGCCCAATCCGGATCGCGATAATGAGTCAGGTCCAAGTGACCCGGTCCGTCTAGGATCATGGGTCAGGCCAGTAGCCCCGTTGAGATCCGGGTTTCGTTAAACGAAGCCTCGTCACCTCAAGCTCCAAGTCATCGCGACGAAGTCCTCCCCTAACCTGCTTTTACCAAGTCTCACGGAGAGGATCTCACCTGCCTTCCACCTGGCTCGATCCTCAAGGACACGTCTGACGCTCCAAAGAGACGTTGAACCGATTGCATCCCCATCTGGTGGGGAAGAGTTATAAATAGAGCCCTCTCATCACTTGAGAGGGGATGGTTTTTCTCTACTTTCTCATATCTGTAACCCTCGACATTAATCAAAGATCACCCTTTTGAAGTGGACGTAGGTCACGCTTGACCGAACCACTATAAATCTCTCATCTCTCTTCATTTATTGCATAGCATTAATTATCTGACCGGTGGTGTCCGAATTCTTGTTTTTGGCATCATCAAAGATGATCAAAGGGTTATTTGTATCAAAGGTGTAAGTTGTTTTTGCGGATGCATAGGTGTTTATCAAAAGCAAAATGAAAAAAAAAGGGCGTTTATTAGTTCTGATTATCAATATCAAACCTTTTATCACTAGAGAAAATCGATAGGTGTGAACAATATAGTTGATAAATTTTCATTGGCATATGAGTCGCAACAACATTATGTTATTGGTATATATTGATATTACTAATCAAGGAAAAATTCTAATATATAAATTTATCTGCCGATATAAAAATTTGGATTTTTTTTGTACCACAGCTAAGAGGGCCGGAACCCAAGAGAGAGACGTCATACACACGGGAAGGTATCCCACTCAAGTGGGAAAGGAGCTCGCACAAGCGGGAAGAGGTGACGTAACCAGGATTCGAACCCCTGGCAACCAAGTAAGAGCTGACGTTTCTTACCACTCTCATTTGGATAAGGATCCATTCTTATTAAAAACTTGGGTTGAATGCAAATAAATGCAGTAGTTTTGTTTTTTTTTTTCCCATTTCCGGTAGAAAATGCAGTAGTTGAGATGAGCCGCCTTTTTTTTTTTTTAATAAAAGAAAATGTGATTCAACCATTTTGCAAAGTAGAATGATCAAATCAGGGGTGGCCCTGGGGACAGCCCACACAGGCGGCCGGCTGGGGCCCCAAAATTTGGCCCAAAATGGGGGCCCCCAACTAGAATGATTTTCAAAGCACACGATCTAACCATGGCTTCTTCGGAGTGACTGTTCAGGCCGAGCGAATCATCTTCAAAACTGGGTCAGGTAGCAAAAGGAGCAAAGATTACTCGGTCACTTTAGCAAGCATACTTCTGTTAAGCTTAACTCACTGATTTAAGTCTTCCCAAGGAAAAAACTTGTGCCAACTTATTCAAACTATACATTTGTCATGCACCCAAGCCTGGCAATGATTAGTTTGTGTCAATTTTATCAATCTGATGTTGGCTCGACCTTTTTTGGGCTTGTACAGGCAGAAGCATTTATTTTGAACATAAAAAAATTTAATAGATTGGTCCCACTTAGGAGCTCCATGACATGAAGAGGCATTTCTTTTGAACATTAAGAACAATTCAATAGGTTAGTCTCACTTGGGAGCTTCATGAATTTCTCCTGAGAGCAAATTCTGTTCTCCCACCTATAAAAGTGTTTATATCCCGAAAAGAGTGAAAGAAAAGGCATTGTCAAAACTAAAGTTGATCAAATCTTACCTTCGATCAACCATGTCCCAAGAAAGATTAAATGGATTAGCTATGTTATCTATTGAAAAGTCTTTGGTAGAAAAACTTGATTATGAAGATTTGATTAGTGATTTCGCAGCTTGAAATGCAAGAAGACTAGTAGTTTTTCAGTAGTGTTTAGTTTTTGTAATTGAATTTTGGTGTTAATTGGTTAATGTGAAATAAGAGTAGGTAAGGAGTTTAAACTTAATTTTCGATCAAATAATAAAAAAAATTATCTTTTATTTTTTTATCATTTATCGGTGGGTATACGGGTAGGGTCACACTTTAGGAACTCGCCTAGGGCCCCCGAAAACTCAGGACCGCCCCTGGATCAAATGATTTTTAGAATAATGTGATGCATGTGATTTGCTAGCTGGCCTCTGAAAATCAGATTCCTGATGTCTAACACAGATGATGATAAATGGGGCATGAAGTGCTATTTTTTGACTCTGTAAGTGCAACCGGAAAATCATAATTAGAGAGGGTTGGTGTGGCATTGCATTATTTTACTTCTCCAATTGGGACAAGTTGTCTCATTGGTCATGTATCATTATATCACTCTGTCAAGATGAGAATAAATGTGTTTGTGTATACTATTAGCCAAAAGGCTGAGAAAGGTATAAGATGTTTGTGTATACTATGAGAGAGTATCTGTCTCATAGGAAGAATTTCTCCCATGGGAGCCATGCCACGGCCGGGCCGAATCCAGCTAGCCCAGTCTGCTTTGGCCCAAGTTTAATACATGGGTCAGAACTTTGATCTGATCTAAGATTTGGGCCCGTTTAGCATATGGGCCGGGCTTAGATTAAGTGCTTGAAAATCCAAAGTCCAGCCCGGACTGGATTTTTTTTTTTTTTTTTGCAGATTGGATTTTTTTATTCATTAGATAAGGTAGACATAAGGTGGCTGAGTTAGTACTGACTCGTTTGCTCTAACTAACACGTGATAGAAAGCTCGGCTGGGCCTTATATTTTTCAGGCAGGCCAGGTATAGACCAAACACTAATGCCCCCTTTCAAGCTTGAGCCGGATACCGGCATATGTTTGTAAAGTCAAATTGGCTTGGATATGCCTCATCCCGAACCACCCTTCGAATGTGGTAAGACCGATAGGTCCTACAACTCAATTAATACAGGAGATGTGATTGGGTTTGTAGGTCCTAATATTTAAATGAGAATTTGATATAATGATCATTTGACATCAACTCAAGTTCAGTTTTCTACCTTCCGTTATCCATGTATGGATTAAAATAAAGAAAAATAAAAAAACAAAACTCTTCCTGTTTCTCAAATGATTTTCTAGAATGGCCACTGCAAGGATCTTATGTATCCAATTTCCCTCAGGACGACTGTCACTTTTAGGAAATTAGGTCTGTATGTAATCATTACTTATGTGGAAAATTTACATACATGTATGTTTATTTCGTGGAGTTCATAATTGCATGTGTAAAAGATGTGTGTAAAATAACTCACTTTCGTGAAAAAGTTTTCACATCTCTAACGTAGGGCAAGTCATTTACATGTAAATGTTATGAATATTATATAGGAAAATAATCAGGTGAGAACTGTTCTCACGGTTCAAACCGTGAGAACTATGGGGTGGGGCCACCTATCACCTAATCCAAACCTTGCAATGGACATAGACCCTTTGATACTCATACGCCCCAAGGTTTGACACAAATGCGAATGAACTGGACCGTTGGATTGAGTATACACCCATACGAATGGATTGGACTTGTCGGCCATGGATGAAGGGGTTTAAAGCATGGAATTTGGGCCAAACTTGATATTCGAGGCGGTCCCATATAGATCTTTCAAGCCCCACCGGTCCCATTCTAAAATGTATCCCCCCCAGTGGGCCCACAAAAAAGTTCTCAAGGGGCTCCGTGAGAACAGTTCTCATTGGGGTTCACATCCCATAAATAAAAACTCTACTTCAACATGAGTTGGTCTCTCCATGAGATTGAACATATGACAAATAACATGATTAATAAATATGCTGCATCATTACTCATATTTATTACTCTCCTCATTGGTGGGCCAATATTTGTTAGAATGAGATTTGGAGATATCTCATACATGGTGAGAGTATTCATTTTGAAGGTGAGAGAAGGTGAGAGAGCATGGTGCATGATAGCAATAGCATTGTTTCTTTTGTGACTGGATACTTTGGAAATCTTGATTTATCTAGCCAGTTCGAGTGCCCATCCTTGTCACTTGTTTCCATAGTGTGCTTTTAAGCATTAGCATAGTCATCAGGAGCACCCAAGAGGCCCATCATCTGGACTTTTTGGTTCTGGATGCATGTGAGGTTTGAATGATTTGGTACTACTATTCGTCGAAGACAAACTACGGAGAAGAAAAGTCCTTCCACGAGAAGATTCCAGGAGTGGGAGAAGATAAGGAAGGAGAAGATGCATTTGAACATACAAATTACATAAGGTGGGGTTCTCTTTAGGTTTTTATTTTCAAAATAGAGACTAGGAATTAGTGCTTTTCTACTCCTCACATAATAAATTGAAATTCTCTCTATCAAAGAATATTATTTCTTTCTTTTTTCATAAGGAAAATAAATCTCACCAAATAATTGAAAAAAAAATGCACATAAAAAAGAACAATTTCCTTCTCTATCGCAAATTCCTCTCATTACACAAACACACCGTAAAGTAACTAATTATATGTGTCGATTGAGTCAATTGTTAAATCAAAATCTAGACTTGAGTACTTGTGCAATGAGAGGATCTTGCTCTGTTTAGATTTTTCATTTTCGCAATAGGAAGGAATCTTGCGTTATTTGAATTTGCAAATATTGTTTTACGCATAGATTTAAATAAAAGCTACACATTAGACTAATCGGATCTTGATAATAATAATAGGCCCACCGTTTGAGCCCTGAATGCTTTAATCCGTATCTCAAATTTGATCATGTGGAAGTCTGATAAAATCTTATCCTTTAATTTTAGAAAGTTTATTGCTCTTAACGTAGATAGCCAATTCATGAAGAGCTAGGCGGGGGCCGGCCTTGCTTTTAGGTTCACGATTTAAATCTCGACCTGTATTGGTACGATAGCTAAATGCACTGAATGGCAAATTTGAGCCGGGCCAGTTCCATTATAAGTTCAAGGTTTCTCCATAGTTGTTGGATAACTTTTGCAACTCCATTCAACCTATATTAACTTTCATATGATTTTCACGTGCAATTCATTTTGCCATGTCTGATTTAAGTAGATGTGTGGTCGTATAAAAATTAAGAAGTTACTTATATAGTGGTGAGAAGAGAAAGAGGAAGAGCAAGAAACGATCTATCTATCTCAGTTTTTATATAATTTAGTAAGGTCTTGGACCCCAAAAGGTTTACTTTATTAAAAGAAGGAATGAGTGTCAAATACATTGAACAATTCAGATAATGAATTCGAGCTTATAAAAGTGAAAAGAAAATTATAAAGTGGGATCTAGTTATTTTAAGAAATTTCCCCAGATTTCAAAAGATCTATGAGGATCTAGGACATAAACTTTATACGCTAGGATTTAGCACTTTTTCAAGAATACTAAGCAGTTCGAATCATGAACTAGAGGCCCGCGAATTGCAAAAGATAAGAAGTTGGATTTTGTTGTTTTTGTGTTTTTCATGTATTTCTCAAAACTTGAGATTCTAATATATAATTATTTTTAGTTGTTTGTTAAGGAATCTTTTTTACTTTTTGTATGGAAAAGTAAAATTTTTTTTGTCTTTTAGTGGAGAAAGGAGGTTTTTTTTTGCCTTTTTGTTAATATGGCAGGAAATTTGAATTAAAGTGCTTGTGATGTTACTTTTTTTTTTTATAGAAATTGGGGCTTTACTTTACTTGACTCTATTAATGAGTCCAGATCTTTGAAGGTTTACCCTGGGTGATGTGGTGGACCAATCACACGATTACCATGGGTCAAATCCCTTGGAGGATCCCAGCTCTTCTCTTTTAACCCAAGAATTCTCAAGTCAAGGACCGAGAGGATACAAACGATGGGTGGGGCACTGTAAGTGTCAAGTGTCGACTATCAAGACATTGACTCTGAATTGATAGATATGTTATTTCCATGTAATGAGGAGCAAGTAGTCCATTCGCTGGAAGACTTGACCGACCCACTAAGCCACCCCCACAACAAGTTAGGGCTTAGACAGTGACCAAAGTAAAAGCAGCTAGGCCACATGAATAGCACTATCAGTCATAAAGGACCAAACGTAGTCAGCACTCCTTGCGTTCTAATCACGTTTCTCATGACCATGAGATCCAAACAACAATAGATTACCTTTAATAATAATTGGATATAATCACTCAAATAGCATTTTTTTTTTCTCTCCAACCATGACAGTCTTATATATAAGTACTTCAATGTTTTGAAGGCCATTGCATTTGGATAAGATCATATATGTGGTCATGGATAATAAATCCTGGCCACTCATTGTAAAATTAGCTTATGATGATTGAAGATGGTTAAAGTGCTCATTAGTGCATGAAATAAATAAAAACTCTACTTCAACATGAGTTGGTCTCGCCATAAGATTGAATATGTGGCAAATAACATGATTAATAAATTTACTGCATCATTACTCATATTTATTACTCTCCTCATTGGTGGGCCAATATTTGTTAGAAATAGATTTGGAGCTATCTCATACATGGTGAGAGTATTCATTTTGAAGGTGAGAGAGCATGGGGCATGATAGCAACATCATTGATTGTTTTGTCACTAGAGACTTGGAAATCTTGATTTTCTCAGTCATTTCTAGTGCCCATCGTTGTCACTTATGTCCATAGTGTGCTTTTAAGCATTAGCATAGTCATCAGGAGCACCCAAGAGGCCTTTTTTAAGGGGATCCTTACAGGTAGACTTTTTGGTTCTGGATGCATGTGAGATTTGAATGGTTTGGTACTACTATTCGTGCGGCCCAAGACAAACTACAGAGGAGAAGAAAAGTCTTTCTACGAGAAGATCCACATGGATTTTTAATGTTGTGTTCTTTTTTTTAAGTATAAAAGAGTAGGAGAAATTAAGGACGGAGTAGATGGATTTGAACATACACATCACATAGGGCGGGGTTCTCTTTATATTTTTATTTTTAAAATAGAGAGTAGCAATTAATTCTTTTCTACTCCACACATAATAAACTGAAATTCTCTCTATCAAAGAATATTAATTTTCTTTCCTTTATCGCAAAGAAAACAAGTTGCACCAAATAATTGGAAAAAAATGCACAGAAAAAAAAATAATTATCTTCTCTATCATGAATTCCTCTCTAACAATTTTCTTCTCTATTATTATATGTGTCAATTGAGCCCGTTGTTATATAAAAATCTAGACATGAGCACTTGTGCAATGAGAGGATTTTACTCTGTGCAGATTTTTCATTTTCGCAATAAGGAGGAATCCTGCGTTATTTGAATTTGCAAATATTATTTTACACATAAATTGAAATAAAAGTGATACATTAGACTTATCAGATCTTGATAATAATAGGCCCCACCGTTTGAGCCTTGAACAATTTAATCCGTATCTCAATTTTGATCATTTGGAAGTCCATAAAATTGTATCCTTTAATTTTAGAAAGTTTATTGCTCTTAACGTAGATAGCTAGTTCTTGAATAATTTTCTTGTACAGTTCACAAACTTCTATCCACCTTCTTATCATTTTTTTCCCGGTCAATTACTCTGGTTGCATTTTGCATGTGTGCAGGTAGCTACCTAGGGATTTTTTTTTTTTTTTTTTTGCACCCCTGCCAAGGGGGTTGGGATGGTTAACTCACCATGACTCACAATTGACTCATCCAAACTCACCCCGTCCCGCTCACAGTCCTTTTATAACTGGTGCCAACATGTCCAATGAAAATACAGGTCGGCTTTGATGATAATTACATTCATTTTCTTCTTATTATTTGTTCTAAAATATTAAAATCCATTTAATTTACAAATATTGGACCTCAAGATATACCTCATATTCCCACTACCAGCTGAGCTATACAGATGAGCTGCGAAAATGTTTTCATTGAAACATATTATAAATGGCCATGGGGTGGAGCAAACAAATTCAAACGAGACATGGATCGAGTAAACAACATCATATCTATCTTTAAAAAAACAAAGGAAAAATAAAAATACTCTACCAAATCTACCCCTAATAGGAGGGGGATGGGGGCAGTAACCTATTTAACCCAACCCATATTGTCATTCCTTCCGCCAGCGGAATACTCACTTTTTTTATCCATGTAGGTCTAACCATTTTGAGTGAAAGGGAGGCTGAGTTTGTATGGATGAAATTGGGCTGGGCCAACTCAATCTCAGTTATCCAGTTGATTTCAAGCTGAATTTTGGGAAGTTCTTAGCCCTAGAGGTTAGATCCATCCATAAAATTTTGGCCCAATAAGTACCAACCGTTTTGTGAAGTTGGTCCTGAGCCAATGTTTAACAAATGCCCAGATTGCTCGTTCGGCCCAACACATGTAACAGCAATGACCCTTATCAATTCGTGAAGAGCTAGGTGGGGACGGCCTTGCTTGTAGGCTCACGGTTTAAATTTCGACCTATATATTTGGTACGATAGCTAAATGCACTGAATGGCAAAATTGAGCCGGGCCCAACACATGTAACATCTAGGACATAAGACATAAAACTTCACACTTTGGGGCTCACTGAATCTAAGAAAAAGGTTTGTATTTTAAACTTCAGACTTACCTGGTGGATGTGTGTGCACCAATACAAATAGTCCTGACCAATACAAATAATACAACGAGACCTACATCATGAAAAAACTACAAAAATTTTGGATGGTTCAGATTACAATTTCGATTTGAAAGCTATTCTTGTGTAAATTTTGATCTTTAGAGAAAATGAAAGGCCAACTTATCTTTCTCAAAAAAAAAAAAAAATGTTTGCAAAAAACTAAAGGCAGAACGTCGACCAGCTTGACACCTTTCACCAATTCCTTTTATGGAATTTGGGCCAAACTTGATATTCGGGGTGGTTCCGTATAGATCTTTCAATCCCTACCGGTCCCATTCTAAAATGGAGCCCCCCAGTGGGCCCCATAAAAAAGTTCTCACGGGACTCCGTGAGAACAGTTATCACTGGATCACATCCCTATATATATATATATATATTTACTAGCGAACACTTGTACTATCTTCAATCATCATAAGCTAATTTTACAACGAGTGACCAGGATTTGTGATCCATGACCACATATATGATCTTATCCAAATGTAATGGCACATTTACTCATCTCTTCAAAATACTGAAGTACTTATATATAAGACTGTCGTGGTTGGAGAGAGGAAAAATGCTATTTGAGTGATTATATCCAATTATTAAAGGTAAGGGGATTGTTAACTCTGTTTCTCTAAAAAAATTGAACAATTGAATTGACATGATAATCTATCATTGTCCGGATCTCATAGTCATGAGAAACGTGATTAGAACGCAAGGAGTACTGACTACGTTTGGATATCATAGTCATGAGAAACGTGATTAGAACGCAAGGAGTATTGACTGTGTTTGGTCCTTTATGACCGATAGTGCTATTCATGTGGCCTAGCTGCTTTTACTTTGGTCACTGTCTAAGCCCCAACTTGTTGTGGGGGCAGCCTAGTGGGTCGGTCAAGTCTTCCGGCGAATGGACTACTTGCTCCTCATTACATGGAAATAACATATCTATCAATTCAGAGTCAATGTCTTGATAGTCGACACTCGACACTTGGCAGTGCTTCACCCATTCGTCCCACAGGAATACCGACTATTGCTACACTCACCATGGAGTCTGTATATATCCTTTCGATCCTTGACTTGAAAATTCTTGGTTTAAAAGAGGAGTTGGGATCCTCAAAGGGATTTGACACATGGTAATGGTGATTGGTCCCCCACATTACCGAGGGTAAACCTTCACCAGATTTGGACTTGTTAAAAGAGTGAACCCCTCCCTACGAAACAATTCCAAAATGGCGGATCTCTGGTTTTCTCATTTTTCTTGACTATTTTGCCCAACCTGTGATAAATGACTCACGATTTCGTTTGGTTCATTTTCACTTTCCTTTTTACCTTCACCCCGAAAAATGATGATAGCTCCATCGTCTCTTGCAATTAGTTTTTTAGGGGTTTTGACTACACAGTTCTCCTTAGACTTAATATTTGCTCTAAAATAGTCTAAATTTAAATACTTCCCGTATAGCTATTCGTACAATAATACTACAATATCGTACGGATATTGCATTGGGTGATATTTATGTTATCGAAAGGCCCTTGCACGAACAACTCTGTAGGAAATAACAAATGTCAAATTCAAGGACATCTCTATAGGCAATATCCCTTTTTTTCACGTGTTCTCCTCTATCCCCTTGCAGAACGGGGTCGACCCCACCTTTTTTCTCTCCTCACTTCCCCAAACGTAAGTTCTCAGAAAACATTGCAGTTCTCGCGCGTAATTGGAAGAAATGAGTTTAGAGCAAAAAAAGTCTACGCAGAAACGCATTGCTGCGATGACTAGCTCCCAGAATCTATTATTGTATTCATTTTATCTGAATGAATGTAATGCAGAACCCATAACTGGTTCTGAAGCATAACCTGAATGGACTGATATATAGGGACTTGAAACCTACTAACCTAGCATACCAAACTAGCAGGGACCTGAAATCTAGCATGCCAAACTAGTAAGAAAACTTGAAGAAAGATAATGGAACAAATGAGTTTACAGGTTTGTTTATGTTGATATCAGTCTTTACATTTGATAGTAAATTAAAGATAATGGAAGAATACAATTTTCACAAATTTTATGGTGTTCCCAATTTTGTCTTTTAAAGATCGTAATGAGAAAGATATGGCATCAGTGAAGATTATATATGGGAAACGTGGAATCATTTGTTTGACCCCTTTGTATTAAAATTTTGACATTGATGGTAAATCTGGGTATTAGTTACTTGGGGATGGGAGAGAGCAAAAAAGAATAAAAAAAAAAAAAACTCTTCGAGTAGTCATATCTAATTCTTTAATTAAATGCGATGAGAGTAGCATCCTGAAACATGGACCCCTGTTTGGGTCTGGATCTGGGTCTGGGTCTGGGTCCAGTTATGATCTCTTGTTGGGTATAGAAAGAAATCGAAGGATTTTAGAATCCATATATTATATTGTAGCTTCTGTCTTCTTAAATATGATGAAAATATAGAAATGATCAAATATGAATATTTCATATGATTGGAGGCGCCAAAATAAATCCACCACAAATTTGAGAAAAAAATTGCCAATTCATCTACTTTTAAGGAATCTGTTTTTCAAATGTTGATGTATGAGCTATTCATAAATTTGCCACTGCTGCTAATGTCAATTCTTGTAGTATTATGGTAAGCTCACCATGCAACTGATAAAATGCATCAAATTTATTAAAACGTTTTCGTACTATTTTCTCCTCTTTCCGATAATTTATCTCAATCTTGTTACCTTTAAATCTAATTATGCACTAAATCAAAATGTCCCAAAAATTTGTAAGGTATGGATGTAAAGGTATTTCTAGTGTTTTCCATCTCCGACTTTCACGGTCTAAGTTTGTAGGGCCCACTACAAACCCACTGATCTAACCAAAGAAAAAACCAATTCCATATGATTTTGATAACAGTCGGATCAAGGGGCAACAAAATAAACCGTTATTAGTAAAAATTGTACAGGTACTTGCAGTAAATTATTAGTTACTTTTATCACCAGGCACGATTATTAATGGCTAAATGTTATCTACAAACATAACCTCAAATCTGAACCATTGTATTCACATGATAATCTATCATTGTCTTTTACCCCACAAAAAAAGAAAAAAAAGAAGGGAGAGAGAATCTATCATTGTCTACATTTCATAGTCACGAGAAACGGGATTAAAACGTAGAGAGTGTTGACTACGTTGCTCTCTTATGACTGACATTCATCCACTCAATCTTACCTAGCTGGTAGGATAGCTGATTTTTCTTTGGTCACTGTCTAAGCCCCTACTTGGTGGGCATCGTAGCTCAGTCAATTCTTCTACCAAATGGACTGCTTGTTTGTGATTTAAAGCTGAAATTATATGGAAAGAATATATCATCAATGGGTGTTAACATCATAAAATTGATAGTGCTCCACGCCTCCACCCATCTGTTTCACTGGAATACCGACCATTGTTGCACTCACTGTGGAGTATGTATCCTCATAGTCTTTGAATTGAGAATTCTTGAGTTAAAAAAGTGGAAACCCCATAATGAGATCTAGCAATTGAAAATCTGAGCCACTAAAAATGAACTCGTTCACCGTCCATAGGATATCTCCAAATTACACACTAATAGAATTCGGCCCCGCCATAAAATTGGTCATATGGTGAATAAAGACTTTATTATTATTATTACTATTTTTTTCTTGCTGAGAAAATGTTATTTTATAAACAAAACAAACACAAAACAGGCCTAAGACAAAACACAGGCATGACTATACACAACACTAACCGCCCCAGTCCCCAAAACTACTTACATACACAGACCTAGTACAGTTGTACTCCCCCGGACTATTAGAAGTAGGATCATTTGTAGCATGACCAGTACATCAGATTTCCTGCTGCACCGTGTAACACCGTGCACTACTAGAAATCGAAGCATTCGCGCACCAAAACGCGGGCGGCCGCTTGTAGCGGTCACAAATACTACTATTAGCGACCGCCAGATAATTCATTAGCGACCGCCATTTTTACCTTTAGCGACCGCCAATGGCGGCCGCTAAAAGTATTTATCAGTTTTTAGAAAATAAAAAAAAGAATATTAGCGACCGCCATTTATACCTTTAGCGACAGCTAATGGCGGCCGCTAAAGGTGGTCGCGCGGTCGCTAATAGTTTTAGCGACGAAGTTTCCGCGGCCGATACTTAGCGGTCGTTAGGCGGTCGCTAAAGAGTATTAGCGACCGCCAGTTGACTTTTAGCGACGGCTAATGGCGGCCGCTAAAAGTCTGTTTTCTAGTAGTGGTGGTTGAGGAGTCAAAATCGGCTCGACCTTTCCTTTGCATGTGAATTGACAGAATAGATAATAGATGAAGGCCTTAGTCTGGCCAGATGATGAGCCACTATATTGCCATCTCTTGAACAAAAGGAAATTTGCCATGAGTCGCATGACGTGAACATTCTCATAATTCTTTTCTATATATTCATTAAACTCCGTGAGAAATTCAAATCTTGGTCCAATGCTTTAAATATGAGGGATGAATCACCTCTTACAATTACATTTTCAAAGCCTTCCTTGATATAAATACTCAAACCCTCATATAAAGCGCTTGCATCTCTGCCTGATATTGGAAAAGAAATTAATTTGAATAGGCCATTATCATCTTGACATCAGCTCTAGTGAGAATGGAATCAAATGTTGGAACAGATGAAGGATTAGATACCAGTGACGTGATCATTTCCATAAAGTGGGGGATAAATGACTTGACCGAGAAATCAAAAGATTGTTTTTCTATTTCCTTTACCCTTGGGCTTGGGACCCAAGAGAGTCCGCACATACTGGAAGACAGCCGACTCACGTGGGAAAGGAGCCCATGGGAAGAAGCGGCATACTCAAAGTTCGAACTCTGAATAGCCAGGTGCAAAATAAGGTTGCGAACCATCTGAGTAATTACACGTTCTCAAAGAATGTATTTGGTTGCACTTTATAATAGTGGTTATGGGATTTTGACATTTTAAAAGTCCAAAAGTTTAAAAAGTTAGTTTAGTAATTAACTTTTTATAAGTACTTTCTAATAAGTATAAGTGAAATATCACTTTTAAGAAATTAGTTTAGTAATTGCAAAGTACCTTGCCAACTTTAGCAGGAAGTTAGTTTAGTATCCCCTTATACATTTCACACATCTCTCTTGTCCCGTTCCATGATACAATGAATGTTTGGAGTATTTGAAGCTCTTGATTTTCAAATTAATAATTTAGATGATCGAAACCTAGAAACTGTTAAAAGTTGAGTGACATGTAAGAATAGCCATTTTTATTCTATTTCATGGCAAACGAACTAACGTGGCATCTAACTCTTGCATTAATGGAACTCAATTGTACCATGGATGAAAACTTGAGTACTTCATAGTAAATACCTTCACATATGGGATGTCTCCAAATTTAACACCAAATATGGGCTGGCCCATCCGAAAATTGTCGATATGATAAATAACATGATCAACACGATCTCATGTCATATTTATAATCACGATATTCTTTCTTTCTTCAACCAATTTTACAGTGGGGACAACTTTTATTAAAGTAAAATTAGGGATGTCCTACCAAAGTGATAAGGGCTTACATTTTGAGCAGCCTAAACTTAAGTTTTTCTTAGGCTGGTCCCACCGGAGAGTTTCACCCTTCAAGTCAACAATTCTATAAGGAATTTGAAATTTCAGCAAAGGAACATAGCAAAATGCCATGCTTCTTAACCAGAATTTCAAATTTTCAACTATCTAAAAGGTCTCAAATGACCTTTGAAATTTTTGGAACTTCAATCCCTTTGGTTTTTGCTAGGTTTTTTAGATGCTGTAAGAACAAAGGGGGATTTAGGCATTCCATGTGTTTAGAGAATTTAGAAACTTTTCGGACAAAAATTCTTTGAATCCAATCATTAAAGAAATAGGCCATAGTCATATCCAATTATTTAAGGTAAAGACCTTGTTGATCTTTTTTTTTTTCCTTAAATTTTCTTAACCGTACAATTTAGATGACAATCTATCAACATGATAATCCATATCCAATTATTTAAGGTAAAGAGTTTTGACTAACACCAGGCATTCATTCATGCAGTTCATATGGGCTAGTACTGAGCGACAATAATTCTTCCACCGAATGGAGCTTTACCAAAATAAAAAATAGCCATAGAGATGGGCATTTCTATTGATTAATTCTTATAAGTGGGCCCTACGAGCCCTACGAGCTTGATGAACTTCTTGTAGTATTGGAGGATATGGAGACTTTTTTGTCTTTTTTGCAAAGTTGACTTCATTGACCGATGCATGTGAATTGAAGCCGACACGTCCATTGGTTGGCCTGGCACTTCTGTGATGCCTAAAATATCCCCCTTCCGCATGTATAAATAATGTGTTCTTGTTATACATTCTATCTACTTTCTTGTGAGACAAAAGCTTCAGTTACGATGTTCAAGACTGCTCTCTTTCTTGTGATCATTTGGTGTTGTTACTTTTATCGGAGTCACGGGTGTCTAGAAGAAGAGAGGACACATCTCCTGCAAATCAAAGACTCCATCAACTATCCACACGGCTCTTCCCTCGTTGAAGATTGGGTCGGAAAGAATTGTTGCAATTGGTCTAGAATACAATGCAATTCATCATCATCTAGGGTGATTTCAATCGATCTTTCTAATATAAGATATGAAAGATTGGCACTATGGTATCCAAATGCTTCCTTATTTGCTGCATTCAAGGAATTGGAAGAACTTTATTTAGGGGGAAATCATATCGGTGGATGGGTCGCACCTCAAGGTAAATCAAATAGCCCATGTAGGCTCCATTTTAAGATAATCTAACTTGCTCTTATTACATTCTGTTACTATGTGTTGGCATCTACTCAAATCTCAATCTGCTTGGAGTTATTGATACCATTGGGTTGATGATGTTTGAAATATATGTATAGTTTCTGCGTATGATCAAAAAATGGTACAATTGGGTTATATGGTACGAATCATTTCTTGACTATTTGGAGTTTAGAGAATGTGATATGTTAATAGGATTGAACAGATTCCAATATTGTGCTTTGATTGTGTTTTTTAATGAGAGAGATTCCTTTTGGATTGGAATCTGACGAACTATACAAGGAGAACATGGACCCGGAAGGATTGATGATGGGATTTCAGTAAGAAAGTAAAAACAGAAAAGGTAAGGTAAGCAAACAATTAATAAGAGAGCCCAAGACAGCGACAAGAAAAGAGTGCCAACTGGTCAGCCAAGCAGACCAAAGCTGCTTTCTTTTCTTGTTGTTTAGGATCTGCTCGAAACACTTGTGCATATGTCAAAGCACATATTGAAATGAGTCCGGATCCTCTGGGGTATACATGATATGAGCCGACTTGGAGGACTTGCTCAGCCCAAGCTTAATTGGGCCCGAGTTAGAGCTCGGCTTGTTTGAGAATCATGCCATTCTCAAGCTGGCTTGATTAGCTCTCAATTAAGGTGAGCTAGAGCTCAAGCATGTTCAGGTAGGGTGCACATATGACGTACTCATTTTTTTTCTATTTATAAAAAAGCTCTTATTGCATTCTGTTATGTGTGGGCATCTACTCAAATCTCAACCCGCTTGGAGTTATTGGTATACCATTGGGTTCATGATCAAAAGGGGTGTACTAGGACCCTAGGCCTAGTCATTAGTCAAAATGGGGCAAGTACTAAGGGTTTATGGTGCGAGGACCTTAACCGTTTTTAATTACCCTTGTTTCATGAACGATGGGGCACCAATTAACCGTATCAATGGGTAACGGAAAGAGACATGGTAGATGGACAATTGAGATTGAAAGGAGATAGATGCATGTACGTGGGATTGGATATTACCTCATTTTCGGTTTTGAAATTCTCCTGACTATCATTATATTGTCAGTTGTCGTGTTTTGACTAATATTAATACTTAATCTTCTTTCTTTTTGTAGCCTTCTCTAAGATGCAAAGCTTAAGGACGTTGGATCTTTCGTATAATAACCTTTCTGCAAGCATTGACTCTCTACGAGGTATATATGTACTCAACCAAGACCTAATGGGCTTGGGTCTAGAACTTGAATTGCTACCATGCTAGTTGATCATTACCTGCACGGCTGTACTAATCTCTTTTCTCCCATCCTAATTACAAACCCTAAACGCAAAACCGTAGGCTAATCAATTTCACCTCATTTTCTTTCTTCTTTTGACATCACTATGGTGACCTCAAAAAGCATCCTTCATATTAGTGTGACCAAACCATCCAACCATCCATGTAGACCTCTTGTTTAGTTTTTTTGACATTGACTAATGTTACTCATCAAAACATACATGCCTACTGAATTTTGCAGGCTTATGCGAATTGAAAAATCTTCGAGATTTAGATCTTGATAGCAACAATCTTGATGGCAGAGCACTTCCTCCATGTTTAAGCAACCTATCAATGTTGGAAACATTGTCGTTATCAGGCAATGATCTTGGATCTTACTTTAGCGCTCTAACAGGTAAAATAGCAATAAAATTGATTTATATAGAAATGATTGGGACATTGATAGGGTAAGTATTTTAATAGTATTGATTTGGCTTTATTCCTCAGGGTAAGTATTTTAATAGTATTGATTCAGCTTTATTCCTCTAAAATTTATTGAGGTTGCTCATTTGTTAGCTAAAGTAATTTACGCTTGAGACATTGATAGGGTATGGTTATTGAGAAATGTTAGCTTCATTCATAATTTGGTTTTGCTCCTTTGTTGTTTTTTTTTCTTTTCTTGTTTTTTTTTTTTTAAATATATCGATTTCTATTTATAGAAAAAAGGGGTTTGAGGTTGCAACTTTTGCTGGTCTGGTCGAGTAATGGCTCCATCCAAGCCCAACTAGAATTAGTATGTAGTTAATTTCAAACCCAAACGTGACCAAAAAAAAAAAAAAACCTAGCTAAATGCATATGTGGCCCACTTGTTTATAACCACGCCAGCCCATTATTATGAGGAATAAACATGTTATTTTTCAGCTATGGGGCCCGATTCCCTGGAGGGGATTAGATTAGATAACTTGACAAGTTCCCGTTGTGGCCCACTTGTTTTGGAGGGATTCCATAAAATTCAGGACCCAAGGAACATTTTCAGTCTACAGCTATACTACTTTGCATTGGTCGATGCAAGCACATACCTTATCACTTTTAAAGGATGGGTTGGGTCTTGACTCTTGAGCCAATGGGAAGGCAACAACTGCAAGTGTTATCCCAACATATCCAGGCCCACTTCTAGGCCAACCCTATGGGTTGGTTCAGTTTTTGGCCTAATTTTCTTGGTAAAAGGTATTGGTTTAGTTAAAACCCAAGCCCAAGCGAATTCTAATTTAGCCAGATGCAAAAGAACCTGGGATTAGCACAATCATAACCACTCGGAATTGAAAAGCACGGACAGTGTAAAGTGTCAAGCTTTTCCTTGCATTTAGGCTGTCAAGGCGGGGTTGAGGTGAAAATGATGTGTTTTTTCTTTTTTTTTAAGATCATCATAATACAGGAATAGTGGAACCAAAGTCAGTTGATTCAAATCCTCTAATTATTTCTATGTGAGCTATAATTACCCACCATTAACTAACCAAATAAAGGAGGTGAAAAATTAAAAAATTTCCGGTAGCCTGCTTCAATGATTTGCCGATGTGAAGGACCTTGCAATTTGCATTAGCTTGGTCTAATCTCAGCAAAAGGAGATGTATCGATTGGATACATATGAGTAAAATTCAAGTGATAATTCATTTGAGCTTATCTCCAACGGTAAATCGGTCAAAAAGGAATAAAAAGGAGATTTAGAAAGGAAGCAGTTACTTTTATACAATTTGACTGTAGTTTATTGGTAAGTCACGGGAGTTTTCTGTAAAAATATAAAAAATTGGGGCTTTCTGGGTTTTCATGAAAGTACATGGGTCATTTTGTAAAAAAAAAAAAGCTCTTGACTTGTTTCACTATCTCATATTCTGATTGTCTTTGCTCTTGTGATACTTATTGGATATTGTATGTAGGTTTATGTGGATTGAGCACACTAAAGTCTCTAATTCTAAGCGGCAACGACTTAAATGATAGCAATCTTCCGAGGTGTATGGGAAACTTTTCCTTACTTGAGAACCTCTATCTATCTTGGAACAATCTTAGTGGCCATTTTGGCAACTCAATATCAGGTATAAGGCCATATAATTCTCCTTAATTTGAATTCACATGTTTTTATTGCCTATTAGTTATTTGTATTCAATGGAGGTTTCCACGCTAAATTGGCCTTTTTGGCCATTAGAATTCAGGATTTTAAACATCGAGTTGCTCTAAGTAACTCCAATAGACACTTCAAATGGCCATGTCAGCCTCCAATCGCTCTAATTGACATATGAGGTTGTCTTCAACAGCTACTTCATATTCTACATGGCATTTAAAGTATGTGATGGTATGCCAAATTTGGTATTCCATAAAGCATACTTCAAAATTTTCTTTTGAATAAATTAATGCTGAGGGCCCACTTGCATTTGAATTTTTGGTGCAAATATTTCTTTTGAATAAAATAATGATCATGGGCCCACTTGCATTTGCATTTAACATCTCTCTTGGAGTTGTCAAGTTATGTGTGCCAAATTACATATGCCATATCAGCCTTTATTTTTTAAAAGGCATAACCAAATTTAAAGGATCTCTTGGAGATGCTCTTAGGGGTTTTATTTGAGGAGTTGGACTACAACATTTGGGGGCTTTGGATTTTTATTACTAAAATAAGATTTTCTCTCTTATATACTTCCGCTTATGGTTTTTATAATCATTGTCTATTGACCCAATTGAGTCTCAAAATGTAAAGAGAAAGAAGCTATTGTTGCAACTCTACAAGTGAATATCTCTAGTGTTGTCATTTAACTAGAATAATTATAAAATAATTAAAGTAATCTACTTTGACATTAACAAAAGGGTGAATAATCCCATCCTCGTCATTGTCATCATCATAAGGCTATAAAATGTAATTTATTACTAGGAATGTATTTTACTGTATTATAACATTGCGTGAATTTATTTATTTTTTTATATAAAAAAATTACTTTTAGTAGTACAAATATAATTTATTTATATTTTAAAGATATTTTCTTAAAACTATCCTGATAAAGATTAGAATTATCCAAATACGATCTCTTGCCAATTTACACTCTAAGCGTAATTTTTAATTATTATTATCCATCTTTGTTTTTTGGTAGTAGAAAATCTCATTAAACAAAAACAGAAAAAAACAAGACTATAGCAAAGATGCACAAAAGACAGACCTCCACTAATCACATAACCAAAGAATCTATCAGTTTGTTGTCCGCTGTGTGTAGCTTTAACAATGCTACATTGCTACGGGGGCCCAAAGAAGCCCAACTTTACCATTAACGAGATATTAAACCCTTTGTTTTAAATGTTTTGAGTTCACAGCTAATCATTAACTTGGCCCTTCAATTTTATTTTTCATAGGACTAGGTTCAATTCATATAGCTATTGGGCCAAATCATAAGGTCCAAACTACGAAAATGTGCTGCCCAATAACACAGCTTGGGCGCTGGTGTAGCCCGTCCAGGTCGCAATCATAAGAACGCAGTTCTACATGACATTTTAAAAAACCTAGACTAGTACAAATGTACAATACAGTTTTTAGCTACTCATGCACAAATACGATTGCAGACCTTGGTTGCCCATCAGACTGGCCCACTATGGATGTGAATATATCCGGCCATCATCATAGGAGCCTCTTTTTGACAATTCAAATATCATAGAAACCTGCCACTGCCACATTCATGAGATTTCATTTCTTAGATCCTCAAGGATTTTGGAGAGATGTGAAAAACTAGAAAAATAATTAAATTTCTACACCTTTTGTGACTATGAGCCCCAATTCATGATTTGAACCATTCATCGAGTCTATTAATACCTATTGTTTCCTCTCGAGAAAATATTCAGAGCGCTAGAGCCTATTGCATGGTATAAAACCAAAAATCTCTTTTTACTCTTTCTCTTTATGCATCCATATCATTTACTCAAGTAAAAACGGTGCTTCCATACAAACTTGATATAATATCTTTCACATAGTTTTTACATATGTAAATCCTATTTTCATATCTCATTCATTAAAAGACGAACGACATGTCCCTTGGTTGTAGCTTAATTGGTTGGGATATCTGTATGAAAGTAGAGCGAGTAAGTTCAAATCCAAATTTTAAAACGGCAAGTAAAGGGTATGAGAGTAGAGCAAGTAGAGCGAGCGAGTAAGTTCAAATGAGCAAAGAAACGGGCAATTCGTATTTGAAATCATTATAAGATACAATTGAGCTAATGGCTTCAAGAGATACATACATAAAATGCCAAAAGTTTAGATCTCAAACTTTTATAAGAGAAATCAGAAAACCATATTATAGCCCAATGTGTTAGTATTTGATTATTTTTTTTAACGTTTTCCATTTTAAATCCAAGTTTTAACTCTTAATGCTTCTTAATTTCTATTTGCTTTTGTTCCTTGATATGTGGAATTTTTTATCGACTTTTACAAAAAGGCTCCTCTATGTCCACAAAACCACAAAAAAACCCTTATATTATATATTTTTACTAAAACCCTCCTTGACTAACGATTTGTTAGCGGGAAAGTAACCGATTCTGCAATTCTTTGTTTTTGACCGATATATGCATGAGAAAACTAAAAGATCCATTGAGTTAGATATGAAATGACAAATTTAGCCCTTATACATCATGTAGCAAGTTGAATTAATTGAAGAGTGGTGCTATTGGTACCACGAATTTTTCTCTCCTCACCGCACTACAAGACAAAATTTTTTTTTTCCTAAACTACCCTTCCTCCCTCCTCCCTCTCTTCCCTTCCTCCTCCTCCCTCCTCCTCCCTCCTTCCTCCCTCTCCCAGCCTCCACCCTCATCCCCCTCCCCTCCCCCTCCCCCTCCCAGTCGCCGGCGGGGAGGGAGATCGGCTCTGGCCTCCCTCCCCGCCGGCGACTGGGGGGAGGGGAGGGGGAGGGAGAAGAAGAGTAGGGGAGGGAAGGAGAGGGAGGGAGAGAGGGAGAAGAGGGAAAGAAGAGGGAGAGAGGAAGAAAGAGGGAGAGGGAAAGAAGAGGGAGAGAGGAAGAAAGAGGGAGAGAGGAAGAAAGAAGGAGAGGGGGAGGGGGAGGGAGGCCAGCCGGCTGCCGGCCGGGGCTCCCTCCCCGCTGGCGACTCGGGGGGGGGGAGGCTGGGAGAGGAAGGGTGGAGGCTGGGAGAGGAAGGGAGGGTTGAGGGAGGAGGAGGAGGAGGGAGAAGGAGGAGGAGGGAAAAAAGGGGGAGGGGTAGTTTAGGAAAATATTTTTTTCTTTTTTTTTCGCGGTGGGAAGAGCAGAAAGTGTGGTGCCAATAGCACCACTCTTAATTGAAAAATGTACCAATCACAAAGTGAATTAAATACTTCCGAAGTGGCCACACGGGAAGATACCACTAGCACACGTTTTTGAAGTGATAAATTCTCGGGAAGTTGCCATCACGAAGGACATAAGTATAGTAACTAGATGAGACTTTAGTGGTCATGTAAGGAAGGCAAGCCATGGATATCATAAAGTTTATGGCAGATACTGCTTTAGCAAAGAAGCAACAATGAAGAAACTATCCTCAACTTGGTTGCAGGGTTTGATCTTGCATATTTCATGAAGAAAGATAAACAAACACCTTTTGTCCTTTAAGAGTGAACCGTACAGAGCATATCCAGATTGCATTTTAATCCAACATGGTGAATGACCCATTTATAAGATTTGAATTCAGATGAACAATGGAACTAAGATTTGAATTCAAATGGACAATGGAATTGAACTGCAGGTCGGGTAGCCAAATTTCGGGGCTTAGTTTACTTTTTAAAGGAAAATAAAAATTAGAAAATCTGCGTACTTCATGTATGCTCTACACCGTATACAGTGTTATCCTAAAAAATGATACTTCCATCATTGCCATGGATTCAAATCATAACCCGATAATGAAATGATCTGGAACATTCGATAAAAGTACAAAGTACTTTTTAAAAAACTCTTGTGACTTGTATCACCTTCTCATTTTATGATTGTCTTTGCTCTTATGATGCTTATTTGATATTGTAGGTTTATGTGGATTGAGTTCTCTGAGAGATCTGAATCTATATGACAACTACTTTAGCAGTCTTTGTGTCTGAGCAACTTTTCCTTACTTGAGAGGCTCGATCTGTCCTCGAACAATCTTAGTAGCCTTTTCGTCAGCTCAATAACATATATAAACCCAAAATATTTCTCCTTAATTTGAGTTCATAATGAGATGCTAATGGGGCCAACGAGGTGCGGCCTAGTTTGTATTTGATGGAGCTTCTTTTCTAAAAACGAGCAAGTTTTTGAAGTTAAACTAAAAGGGACTTTGTGACACCATTCAAGTTTCGATTTTATTAGAGGAGTGACAACAAAATTTGGGGGATTTGGATTTTTACTAATAAAATCTTCTCTCTTATGTACTTCCATTTATGGTGTTTATAATAGTAAAACCATAATCTTTTGATGCAATAGAGTTTCAAATACAAATAGTAAAAAACTACTGTCACAAGACCTTAACAAGAGGGTATATAAGCCATCATCGTTCTTAAGGGCCTGTTTGGATAAATGAGGAGTGGAGTGAAATGAAGTGGATTTCACATGTGGAGTGGAGTGAAGAAAAATAGGTCGAAGTTAAAGTAGAGTACTTCACTTCACTCCATTTGGATGCTTATTTTGAATTTAAGGTTTGAAGTAGAATCCACTTTTACTCAAGGAAATGAAAGTATTTAGAGTTGAAGTGAAATGGAGTACACGTGGCTCACAACATTACTTCATCTATCAGGCCAGACTCATCCAAACGGGGTAGAGTTGAAATTTTAGACTGTTAGGGCCCATTTAACTTCACTCTACTCTATTTTTTGACTATCCAAACATGTCGTACGGTTTTAAAATCCAACTTCTTACTAGGAAATTATTTTAGTGTATCATAACATTTTCTGAACTTTTTACAAAATTTAATTTTTTGATAATATAAATAAAAGGTTTTTTGTTTGGAAGGTAATTCTTTTAGAATATCCTAATAAAAAAAGAAATTATCCAGTTATTGTTCCCTACCGATGTTATCCTAAAAAATTCAGATCAACAACATATTTAATTCTCTTATTTTCGCTGGTAAAAGAATATCCATTTGAAAGTCCTAGATGTACATAGCAGCATCTAAAATTTTTTGTTTCGTGATGTGTTTGATCTAGATCAACCAAAACGTTTACATTTTGAGCTTGAGCTCCAACAAAACTATTTATATCAGTATGAACCATGTTGTTGCTCAACCATGAGAACTATTCAAACCGGTAAGAATTTAAGAAATGAATTTAAAATCTAAATGTAATTTTTTAAATTATTATTATCTATTTTTAAAACTTAAAAAGTCCACATATTTAATTATTTTAGACATTGAATTGTTATCTATCATCTTTGATCTCTTAATAGATTTTATGGGTTATTTTTTACTTCTAATATATATGTTTTAATTAAAAATCTATGAATTCTATAATTACCATTTCATGCTAATTTCATGGGCCTGAAGAGACCCAACTTTGCAATTAACAAGATATATTCTGCTGTCACGGAATTATATTGCAAAAGTTCCCATCTCCAGGATATTTCTAAGATGTGGAGTTATCCGAAATTATGGACCACCATTTGAATGGAAGGGCCCGCTTCAAATTGAGGGTAAACATGATTTGTTTTTATGATGTCACAGGACTGAAGAAATTGAAATGGTTGAACCTCCAATCAAATCAATTGATGGATGATGGCATTTCTCCTTGGATATCTAACTTGACTTCATTGACTGAGCTACACTTGGGAAACAACAAATTGAAAGGCTCCGACAACATGAGAGGTACCATGCCTTTTTCTTTTCTTCATAAAAACATGCCTAAACAATCCAAATACACAAACAACAAATACTCAAACAGATTTTTTCTTTGAAAAATTTGTAAAAAACTTTCAAAATTTCTAAACATATCAAAATTATTGGATATATTTATATACACATGTGAAAATTAAATTTTTGACAAACATGATAATGTGTTTCACATATATAATGTTTGTATATGAATCCTCCACACATGGAACTAATTTTCTAATTTTTTTTTTTGCCGCAGTTCACGATTCAAACCGTTTTATACTCTCATAAAAATGATAAATCTCAGGATGTGAAGTTTCATATCTTTAATCATCATGAATTTTGAAAAACAAAGAAAGAATGCAAAGATATCTACATTCCACTTTTCATCATGTAATGGAATCATAGTGGTGATGGGACCAATCTATTTACGATGGGAATAAAAATGAGGTGACATAGTGGTGAAATCATAGAGGGGGCCTCCAACGATAAAGTGGGGCCACCCAAGGATGAAAAGCATGGTGATTGCACCCACCCATCGATGGATGCACGATCAGCCGTGTGCCAAGCCTTTGAGGATTTATTAGTGGGTTCCAGGTAAATAAATAAGGTAATGAAAAGTGAGGCCACTATTAATAGAACCCACATTGGCCTCACTCATTGACGGATAACAATGTGTCATGCGCATAAATTCATCGGCCCCCTTTGTGCCAAACAAATGCAGTGCCTCCTTAATTGATAAGTGGCATGCACACTTAACTGATGAAAATCATCATTGGGCCCACACTTCAATTAAAGTATGGGCATACCAAAATCATGAAATGTATGTCTAGCATTCCTAATTTTATGTATGACTCGTACAAAGGTTCGGCAAGCTATTCCAATGTGACTCGATAACATAGCTGAGGTGGATAAACTATCTAGTCGATTTAGCTTATTATACATGACGATATGATAGGCACAACTGTCTTTTAACTTTTTAATTTGAGGGATATCTTCTTTTTAGTTTTTCACATGATTGAATCAGTCAAAACAAACAAAGTTCGATGGTCTGCTCTTCTTTCTAGCTAGTCAAGAGAGGTTTTAAGAAAACGATAAAATATAAGAGCATTTTATAAATTTCATGAAAATAGAGGAGCCTTTTTGTAAAAGAAAAATCTTTATTATGAAGTCTTACTACATATCAATAATACATATATGAAACTGAAAATATGTTTTTTATTTGAATTTTTTTCTACCTAATAATATCTTAAAGACATTCTAAATTTGCTTGTATTTTTTTATTCATTATCATATGACAACCTTATGTATATTCAGTATCACATTTTTATTTTGTTTATTGGAAACGGTAGATTATTTGAAAAACTTAAAAAAGACACAATCATAGATTAGCACATTTTTATGGGACACTCCATGTACTTGAGGACGTTATTTTGAACAATTAGGATTTCTATATTATATGGTCCATGCCTTAAACTTATTTTGTACATAGAAACAGATAAATTTTGCAATTGAGCCGGGTTAGGACCTATAAAAGTCTAACAACAGTAATTGTTAATCCTCATAACCATGTCCCCCGCCGAGGAGATTTATGAAAATTCACAACTTAGAAACTTATAAGAAATCATGGATATGGCTATCTATTGTTAAATCCAGGCCGAGCTTAATTACCATTAAATCAATTGTTAAGATATTACGATGAGATTGAAAACTTGCCTGACCTTTTTTCCTAATGAAAATTGAATTGTATTTTTTTTTTACTTTCGGAGAAAAAAATTTTGATTTATGAACATGTCTTTTTTTTGGGTGCGTGCTCGGCACCGGGCCCCCTTTACTTGTCTCAGTAAAAAGATATGACTCAGTTTTGAAGTACATATAATAGTTTTGAAGTACAGATAATGGCCACAAAGTTCAAGGATAGTGGGGCACGGGCACATGACCTTTACTTGTAATATAATATGATATTAGAGACCCGAGAAGGCGCAAGAGTATCCAAAATTTATGTATCAACACCAAAATCTGATTGTATTTGGTGTAATTACGGCACATGATAAGTCTCAATTGATATTTAGGAATTCCTAGAATTCCACCTTCTTTGTATTTTGGTGGAATTCCAAAATGCTCTTGCCCTTAGGAGGATTTAGGAATTCCACCTTATCTAGAAATTCAAGAATTTCGCAGACAAGAATTCCTGGAATTCTAGTAAATGAACAGGCCCATAAACTTTAATATAAAAAACTCCCCAAAATTGAAAATGACAAGAAGATCCAAGCCATCATCTGTTTGGCCTTCTCTTAGAGGACCCCTCAATTTTTGTAATTCATCATTAACCATCTATCTAATTCTCCAAAGAAAATATAAAAAAACAAAATGGATATTATTTTATTTCATTTGATAGTATTATCTCCTTTTATAAATATTTTTCAGTTTTACTTTCAACACCAGATAAAGGAGGAGGATGACTCGGATTGGTTGTCCACACTTTTCTCACGGTGTAACTTTAAGATGATTCTTTTTCCTTTTTCTATTTTTTTTTTCTGTTTTTTTCGTTTTTCAAATCATTCAAATTCATGCGACCACAAACGAAACACACTGACACGAAACTCTACAAACAGGAAACTCCACCAAGTGTCATATGAGGAGAGAACATGTAGTTGCTCAGCTAGTTGGCAACCATGTTTCTACTTGGCTGCCTAAGGTTCGAACCCTGGGTATGCCGCCTCTTCTCGTGTGTGTAGGCTCCCTTCCCACTTGTATGGGCTTTTTCCCTGTGAGTGCAGGCTCCTTTCCCACACGACCAGGCGGGAAGGGTCCCGGCACCCTTGGAGGGGTACCCGAACAAAAAAATCTGTCAAACGAGGAAGTATTAGATCATGTAGTTCATAGAAGCTTCTTATCATGTGGTGGTAAAGGGTGGGTAAGAGGGAAGCATGGGTAAAGAAGGTTGGATATAAAGAAGCATGCTCTTTGATAGACAGGAGCATGAAATTGATTAATATAACGAAAATGAAGTGAATAAACTAAACATTTCTTAATAAAACTACACTGAAATTAGAGAGAGAGAGAGAGACTGCTTAGAGACATTGGGAATGATTTAAGGTTTTCTAATAAGGTAGATATTGTAGTTAGTTACATAAAGGAGAAGATACTAGAGGTAAAAAGATTGAATGCTAGGGTTATAATGGTCAAGATTGTACTGGATATTAAGCTTTTAATCATAATTAACGCATATACACCTCATTGAGGATTAAGTGTGAAAGTTGCATCACGAAGGAAAAAAGTAGGGTAAATTAGCCACAAGTCCCTAACCACGGTCTTCTAAGGCATCCGGTCCAACAACTTTTTCTCTAATGCCTATAGTCCATACAGCTGGAGATATTTTGGTGAGAGGTCCCTAATATTCCACATCATATATTTTCATGAGTAATTTGCCCATTTCAACAGTTTGAGCATAAAACTTTGAATTTTAAAAGTTCAAATATTCCATTCTCCCACATTCCTAGGCCAAGTTCTCTCTCATTCTCTGTTGTCCCGGAGAACCCCTTCCGTCATCTTCTCTAGGAACGAGGGACTTCACTCAAGAGCTCTGCAAATCGAAGTCGGCCATCTCCGACTACACCAGCCATGATGGCGACAGTCCGACAATGGAAACGCGACCAGTCCGGGCCTTCTCCGGCGACGGGTTCTGCATAACACAAAAACCCGTTGCTGTTTTACCTTTTCTTTCCTTTTTCCGTTTCGTGTAAGTCTATCTCTTGTAATCATAGCAACAAAAAATGGGGTCTCTGTCTCTTTCTTGCAAGAAAACTGTTGCTATTTGAGTTTTAAAAATTTATCAGAGTTTTGAAAATATGTAGTTTGGAAGGAGATTTTTCTGTTTCATTTTCTAGGTTGTCTTGTTCTGCCCGTTAGGAGAAGCTTAGCACATAGCAGCATCCTTCTTATTCTAAAAATTTATCTGAGTTTAGATAATTTATCATAGTTTCTAAGAAACTCATATAAATTTGCCAAGAACTCAGATAAATTTCACAGAAACTCTGATAAACTGGACAAAAGCTCAGATAAAATTGCCAAAAACTCAGATAATTTATCTGAGTTTTTGGCAAATTTATTTTTATCTGAGTTTTGACAAATTTATCTTTATCTGAGTTTCCAAAAAATTTATCTCTGTTTCTGACAAATTTATCTCCGTTTTGAAAATTTTAATTGGGTTTTTTATTAAATCTGTTTGAGTTGTTTGGCAAATTTCTTTGCGTTTTATGAAATCTATTTGTGTTTTTTAATTTTATTTGTGTATTTTGAAATTTATTTGTGTCTTTTCAAATTTATTTGCATGTTTTGAAATAAATTTAAATGAATTATTTGCCGATTGAATGATGCTCTGTATGTTTTGAAGCGGTTTTGAATGTAATGCTTTTGCTGACGTATAGAGGGGCATTTTTGACTTTTTGTCTGTCTCGGTTTTAAATGAGGACTGCCGCCGCTACGAGAAAGTATGATGGACCCTAGGCTATAAAACACAATGTCGAGGGACTTGTCGCCAAACGCCCCAAAAAAGTATAGTAACTAGATGAGACTTTAGTTGTCATGTAAGGAAGGCAAGCGATGGATATCATAAAGTTTATGGCAGATATTGCTTTGGCAAAGAAACAACAATAAAGAAACAATCCTCAACTTTGTTGCAAGCTTTGATCTTGCATTAGCTAACACATATATATTTCACGAAGAAAGATAAACAAACACCTTTTAGCCTTTAAGAGTGAACCTTACAGAGCATATCCGGATTTGATTTTAATCAGGCATGGTCGGGTAGCCAAATGGAAAATGGAATGAAGATTTGAATTCAAATGGACGATGGAATTGATATTTGAATTCAAATGGACAATGGAATTGAACTGCAGGTCGGGTAACCAAGTTTTGGGGCTTAGTTTACTTTTCAAAGGAAAATAAAAATTAGAAAGTCTGTATACTTTCATATATGCTCTATACTGTATACAATGTTATCCTCAAAATGTTATTTCCGCCATTGCCATGGATTCAATTCATAACCCAATAATGAAATGATCTGGAACATCCTATAAAAGAACAAACTATTTTTAAAAAACTCTTGTGACTTGTATCACCATCTCATTTTATGATTGTCTTTGCTCTTGTGATGTTTATTTCATGTTGTAGGTTTATGTGGATTGAGTGCTTTGAAGTATCTATCTCTAGATGACAACGATCTCAGCAGTCTTCCGATGTGTATGGGAAACTTTTCCTTACTTGAGGAACTCTCCTTGTCCCAGAACAATCTTAGTGGCCTTTTCGGTAGCTCAGTACCAGGTATAAGCCCCTAACATTCCTCCTTTATTTGAATTCACAATGAGGTGTTAATAGGGCCAATGAGGTGTGGCCTAATTTGCATTTGATGGATTATTCTTTTTTTTTTTTGTAAAAAAAAAGCAGAATTTTGAATTTAAACCAAAATATTAGCTTTTTTGGTCATTTGAATTCGGGTTTTACTGTAGGAATTAGACAACAAAATTTGGGGGTTTTTGGATTTTTACTAATAAGACTTTCTCTCTTATTTATTTCCATTTATGATCTTTATAATAGTAAAACTATAATATTTTGACGCAATCGAGTTTCGTAAATAAAGAGTAAAAAATTATTGTTACAAGACTTTAACAAGAGGGTGAATAATCCATCGTCGTCGTCATCAAGTTCTTAAGGCTTTAAAATCTAATTTATTAGTAGGAAATTATTAAAGTGTATTATGTCATTTTTTTATTTGAAAGGTATTTTCTTAAACATATCATAGTAAGAAATCCAATTTATCCAATTATTGTTCCTCACTGATATTATCCCAAAAAAGATATTTCCATCATTTCCATGAATTCAAATCATGACCCGATAATGAAATGATCCGGAACATATGAAAATGTCTTCAAATCATCCGAATTAAAATCCAGATCAACAACAGATTGATTTTATTCTCACTTGTTTTGGTGGGTAAAAAGAATATCAATTTGACTGTCCTAGTCGTACATATTGGCATATGAAAAAATCGTAAATCCAAATGTATTTTTTACAAACTTTAAGAATTCACATGTTCAACAGTTTTAAATATTGAATTGTTATCTATCATCTTTGATCTCTTTATAATTTTTACTTCTAATATGTATGTTTTAATTAAAAATCTACGAATTCTATAATTATGATTTCATGCTTTGGTCGGGAATTAACTACCTGTTTGATCACTGAACCTTATCCTTCATCTGTTCTAAAGGCCGGCGTCATTTCTATAACGTTAGTCCACACGGTGCGGCTTGGACCATGCTATGTGGCCCGAAGAGATCCAACTTTGCAATTTACAAGATATTAGGGCATGCCCTTTCTATTAAATGCGTCGAGTACTTGGCCATTCATTTTATCATAAGACTAGGCCAGACTCAGTTCATGTTGCTATTGGGCCACATCATTTGATACGTCCAAACTGAGAAAATGTGCTGCGCCCAATAGCAAAGCTTGAGTGCTGGTGGAGCCCGTCCAAGTTGCAACCGTAAGTAACCAGTTCTTTTATCCGTAGTAGATATTCACAATCCATCATAGGGCCCAACGTGGTTGTGGTGATTATATCCATGATATGATCCTCATTTTGACAATTCATATGTCATGGAAACCTGCCACATTCAAACATGTTTCACATGAAGATTACCATGTGGGTCCATTCTTGAGTGATCGAGACCATTGATTTAGTATTACATCATAATCAGTTTACTTTGCGGTAAAATCTCCATCATTGATTTATAGTTATGAAGACTAAGTGTATGCTATCACGGAATTATATTGCAAAAGTTCCCATGTCGAGGATATTTCTAGGATGTTGCGTTATCCAAAATTAATGACCACCATTTGAATAGTAGGGCCCACTTCAAGTTGATAAACATGATTTGTTTTTGACAATGTCTACCTGCACCCATGGGGAGACCGGGCTCTGTGGCCCGGTCTCCCCATGGGAGGCGTTGGTTCCCAAGTGCGCCTGGGATCCAACGCGTCCCATGGGGAGCCGGGCCACAGCCCAGTCTCCCATGTTCATAAAAAAAAACATGCCTAAACAATCCAAATACACAAACAACAAAACAACTGAAGCAGCCAGCCGCTCTAGTCTTAAGTTTTCATTGGTTTTTTTTTTTCTTTGAAAAATTTGTAAAAAAACTTTCAAAATTTCTAAACATATCAAAATTATTGGATATATTTATATACACATGTGAAAATTAAATTTTTGACAAACATGGTAATGTGTTTCACATATATGATGTTTGTATATGAATCCTCCACACATGGAACTAATTTTCTAATTTTTTTTGGGCCGCAGTTCACGATTCAAACCGTTTTATACTCTCATAAAAATGATAAATCTCAGGATGTGAAGTTTCATATCTTTAATCATCATGAATTTTGAAAAACAAAGGAAGAATGCAAAAATATCTACATTCCACTTTTCATCATGTAATGGAATCATAGTGGTGATGGGACCAATCTATTTACGATGGGAATAAAAATGAGGTGACATAGTGGTGAAATCATAGAGGGGGCCTCCAACGATAAAGTGGGGCCACCCAAGGATGAAAAGCATGGTGATTGCACCCACCCATCGATGGATGCACGATCAGCCGTGTGCCAAGCCTTTGAGGATTTATTAGTGGGTTCCAGGTAAATAAATAAGGTAATGAAAAGTGAGGCCACTATTAATAGAACCCACATTGGCCTCACTCATTGACGGATAACAATGTGTCATGCGCATAAATTCATCGGCCCCCTTTGTGCCAAACAAATGCAGTGCCTCCTTAATTGATAAGTGGCATGCACACTTAACTGATGAAAATCATCATTGGGCCCACACTTCAATTAAAGTATGGGCATACCAAAATCATGAAATGTATGTCTAGCATTCCTAATTTTATGTATGACTCGTACAAAGGTTCGGCAAGCTATTCCAATGTGACTCGATAACATAGCTGAGGTGGATAAACCATCTAGTCGATTTAGCTTATTATGCATGACGATATGATAGGCACAACTGTCTTTTAACTTTTTAATTTGAGGGATATCTTCTTTTTAGTTTTTCACATGATTGAATCAGTCAAAACAAACAAAGTTCGATGGTCTGCTCTTCTTTCTAGCTAGTCAAGAGAGGTTTTAAGAAAACGATAAAATATAAGAGCATTTTATAAATTTCATGAAAATAGAGGAGCCTTTTTGTAAAAGAAAAATCTTTATTATGAAGTCTTACTACATATCAATAATACATATATAAACTGAAAATATGTTTTTTTATTTGAATTTTTTTCTACCTAATAATATCTTAAAGACATTCTAAATTTGCTTGTATTTTTTTATTCATTATCATATGACAACCTTATGTATATTCAGTATCACATTTTTATTTTGTTTATTGGAAACGGTAGATTATTTGAAAAACTTAAAAAAGACACAATCATAGATTAGCACATTTTTATGGGACACTCCATGTACTTGAGGACGTTATTTTGAACAATTAGGATTTCTATATTATATGGTCCATGCCTTAAACTTATTTTGTACATAGAAACAGATAAATTTTGCAATTGAGCCGGGTTAGGACCTATAAAAGTCTAACAACAGTAATTGTTAATCCTCATAACCATGTCCCCCGCCGAGGAGATTTATGAAAATTCACAACTTAGAAACTTATAAGAAATCATGGATATGGCTATCTATTGTTAAATCCAGGCCGAGCTTAATTACCATTAAATCAATTGTTAAGATATTATGATGAGATTGAAAACTTGCCTGACCTTTTTTCCTAATGAAAATTGAATTGAATTTTTTTTTTTTACTTTTGGAGAAAAAAATTTTGATTTATGAACATGTCTTTTTTTTTGGTGCGTGCTCGGCACCGGGCCCCCTTTACTTGTCTCAGTAAAATGATATGACTCAGTTTTAAAGTACAGATAATGGCCGTAAAGTCCAAGGGTAGTGGGACATGGGCACATGACCTTTACTTGTAATATAATATAATACTAGCAAAAAATGCTCGTGCTAAGCCCGGGCCAAAAATAAAAATATATTAAAATTTTAAGAATTATTTTAAAATATTATTAAGATAAAATAAGTTTAAAAGAAAGAAATTTATTATCTTTGAATATTAAAATCTTTTAACATGTAATGAAAATAAATATAAAATGAAAAGTAAACTTACATAACATAACGACCTCTTAAATTTAAAGGCATTGACCATTACACAAGTATAAATGTATGTTTATATAGGGGTAGTTCTCCTAAGATAAAGCTTAGGTTAAGGTAAGCTCAAGTTTGTGGTGGTGACCCACATGGGAGTGGTGATAGGGGGATTTCAAGGACTCCCTGAGACCATTCTCTTTTCAAAAAATTATTCCCAAGTGTGGTTTCTACCATCTCCATCTAGCCCCAAAAGTTTAATGGTCAACAATTTATTCGGATCGGTACACAGTCGATCCAACGGTCCAGTAAATCCGGATCTGGCCAAAAGCTAGTGGACATGTACAATTTAGGAAGGTCATGTGTTTAGATCATTTAGATTCACCAAGGGTGGGCCCCACAAGCGTAAACTTATAGGATTAAATGGAGAGGTATAGTGCCCGGGCTAAAAAAATATAATGAAATATGTGATTCTTTTCTGAGATATTATCAGAAAAGAACAGATTTTATAAAAATAAATAAGTAGTTTTTATTTATTATATATATAACTTTGATAAAAAATAAAAAATAACTTGGTGGGGTCACATGATGTAACATCTAACGGTAGGCCTCATATCCTAATTCCTTCGAGGTGTGTCCAATTGGACAGTGGGACCTTGCTGATGTGTCATTCCGAGGATCCTTAGTGGGGTCACATGATGTAACATCTAAAGATATGCCCACATCCAAATATCTAAAGGTGTGTCCAATTGAATATTTGGTTCGTTCAACGTTGGATTCCACCTTATAATTAATGGTCTAAATATGAAACTAATGGTCTTGATACAACTCCATATTTGTTGGTCTGTTGGGTGTTGCATCCTCCGTACCATTGGTTTGATGGGCCAAGCTGGATGGTGATGCCTTTTGAAGGTGTCTATCTATCAAGAGATCAAAGTGGTCCCCAAAAATTCATCTGTTGTTTCTACTTTATGTGGATAAACGCCTGTGCTAAGCTCAGGCCAAAAATAAAAATATATTAAAATTTTAAGAATTATTTTAAAATATTATTAAGATAAAATAAGTCTAAAAGAAAGAAATTTATTATCTTTGATATAAAATGAGAAGTAAGTCTCATTCCGAAGATCCTTAGTGGGGTCACATGATGTAACATCTAAAGATATGTCCATTTCCAAATATCTAAAGGTGTGTCAAATTGAGTGATGGATATTTTAGGGAGTGATCGATATTTTAGGGAGAGAACAAATCCAAGGAGTTTTGTTACTGGAAATAGTAGTGTGATCTAGATTTAAGAGATTAGATTTAAGATTATAACTATTCCTAAGATTAAGGGAGGGTATTTGAGGAGATTTGTTTGGATTGAGATTTTAAGGGATGTGACTTGTTTGGGAGACTTGTTTGGGAGGATAAGCTCTGTATGATTTTATAAGTATTTTTCTGAAATGAGAGACTTTTAAGGGATGATGTGGCACCCCTCACAGCCCACCTCCCCATTTGCTTTAATATATATAATTAGGGACCGGAGAATGCGCAAGTAGGATCCAAAGTCATTTTATCAACACCAGAATCTGATTGGATAAACTTTAATAGAAACTTCCCCAAAATCGGAAATGACAAGAAGATCCTAGCCATCATTTGTTTGGTCTTCTCTTAGTTGAGGACCCCTCAATTTTTGTAATTCATCATTAACCATCTATCTAATTATCCAAAGAAACTATAAAAAAAGAATATTATTTTATTTCATTTGATAGTATTATCTTTTTTTATAAATATTTTTCAGTTTCACTTTCAACACAAGATAAAGGAGCAGCATGACTCAAGCCACACTTTTTAATTTCTTCTCAGGGTGTAACTACTGAAGATGATTTTTTTTCCTTTTCTACTTTTTTCTTGTTTTTTCCCGCTTTAAATCTTTCAAATTCATGCGACCACGAACAAAACACACTGACACGAAACTTCACCAATAGGAAACTCCACCAAGTGTCATATGTGTAGAGAACATGTAGTTGCTCAGCTAGTTGGCAACCACGTTTCTACCTGGCTGCCTAAGGTTCAAACCCTGGGTATGCCACTTCTTCCCGTGTGTGCAAGCTCCCTTCTCACTTGTGTGAGCTTTCTCCCTGTGAGTGCACGCTCCTTTCCCACGTGAGTAGGTTGTCTTCCCGCCTGCTCTTGGGTTCCCAGCACTCTTGGAGGGGTACCAAAGAAAAGTGTCAAACGAGGAAGTATTAGATTATGTAATTCTTAGAAGCTTCTTATCACATCGTGGTACAGGGTGGGTAAGTGGGAAGCATGGGTAAAGAAGGTTGGATATAAAGAAGACTGCTCTTTGATAGACACGAGCATGAAATTGATAGATATAACAAAAATGAAGTGAATAAACTAAACATCTCTTAATGAAACTACATTGAAAGGAGAGAGAGGCCGCTTAGAGGCATTGGAAAGGATTTAAGGTTTTCTAATAAGGTAGATATTGTAGTTAGTCACATAAAAGAGAAGATACCGGAGGTAAAAAGATTGAATGCTAGGGCTATAATGGTCAAGATTGTGTTGGATATTAAGCTTTTAAATATAATTAACGCATATGCACCTCATTGAGGATTAAATGTGAAAGTTGCATCACGAAGGAAAAAAGTATAGTAACTAGATGAGACTTTAGTGGTCATGTAAGGAAGGCAAGCGATGGATATTATAAAGTTTATTGCAGATATTGCTTTAGCAAAGGAACAACAATTAAGAAACTATCCTCAACTTTGTTGCAGGCTTTGATCTTGCATTAGCTAATACATATATATTTCAGGAAGAAAGATAAACAAACACCTTTTGGCCTTTAAGAGTGAACCTTACAGAGCATATCTAGATTGCTTCTTAATCAGGCATGGTGAATGACCCATTTATAAGATTTGAATTCAGATGAACAATGGAATTAAGATTAGAATTCAAATGGACAATGGAATTGAAGGTAGCCAAATTTTGGGGCTTAGTTTACTTTTCAAAAGAAAATAAAAATTAGAAAATCTGCATACTTCATATATGCTCTACACCGTATATAGTGTTATCCTCAAAATGATATTTCTACCATTGCCATGGATTTAAATCATAACCCGATAATGAAATGATCTGGTACATCCTATAAAAGTACAAACCATTTTTGTAAAACTCTTGTGACTTGTATCACCATCTCATACTATGATTGTCTTTGCTCTTGTGATGCTTATTTGATATTTGTATGTAGGTTATGTGGATTGAGTTTTCTTTCAAGTCTTTATCTATCTGACAACTACCTAAGCAGTCTTCCGACCTGTATGGGAAACTTATCCTCACTTGAGGAATTCCATTTGTCCCGCAACAATCTTAGCAGCCTTTTCAGCAACTCAATACCAGGTATATGCCCATAACAATTCTCTTTAATTTGAGTTCATAATGAGGTACTTTGCGATTAACAAGATATTAGGGCATGCCATTTGTATTAGGGGGTGTTTGGAAACATGATATTTCAAGAGATTTTATCATATATATGTTAGTTTAGAATATAATCTATGCACCAAAAAGGAGGTGTTTGGATAACTTAGAAAGTATATTACAATATCTCTCTTTCTTCTAAAACCTTCATATTACATTATTCAAGGATATGATGTATAAGACAATCTTTTGTTATAAAATCTTTTTATTTAGAAAGAACTCATGGGCAACTATTAATTATAGTGGCTCACTATAAGTTTTAACATTTAATGATCCTAATTACAACTATGAATCCTAATATTACATTGGCCCCACAATGCTTACAATTTAATGTGGGGTCCTATAACCATATCACAATTACATGACCATTTTTTAATTATCAATATTATGAGGGTCTTATTAATGTCACACTAGATACCCTTCATCATGATTACCAACATTAGGTGGGTCCCATACTATAAAAATTAGCTGAATTTCTAATTAATTAGCAAAATTGAATTGTGCGATTGTAGTTAGAAGTTTGTCATTATTAAATTGGTCCCACTATTTGATAGCTCCCCTTGTGTTAGTATGACGACAAATATCAAATAGGTCCCATAATGATTTCTCATAGATAGATTCATCAATGATGCTTGACATTAGATAAGCTTTATAAAAAAAAATAAAAAAAATAGATAGGCTCATTTGTGATAATCACCATTAGATGTATTACACTATCGCTATCAACATTTGGTGGACCTACCTTAATCAAACAATATTGCTTGGATCTCAAGGTTTTAACATTTAATCATGTAATTTTTTAACAATAGTGGGTCCTACCATGATTATTAACACATGTGATTACTAATTAGTGGGTCCTGCATTGGGTCAATTGATTACTTTCATTCCGTTTTTTATTTAGTATATCATCTTGTGAGTTTTTTTTTTTTTTTTTTGTTTATAAATTGCCAAACACTTCAAAGATATATTGAAATTTGTAAAAATTGCCAAACACCATAAGTGACACTACATAATAATATGACACTATTTTATTCTATGATAATGAAATCTTACAATATTTAAACTTGTTGATATTATATTATGTAGTTATCCAAACACCCCCTTAAATGCGTCGAGTGATAGAAAACCATCTACTTGGCCTTTTATTCTATCATAAGACTAGGCTCAGTTCATGTAGCTATTAGGCCACGTCATTTTATACGTCCAAACTGAGAAAATGTGCTGCGCCCAATAGCACAGCTTGAGTGCTGGTGGAGTCCGTCCAAGTTGCAACCGTAAGTAAACAGTTCTTTATCAGTAGTAGACATTCACAATCCTACTGAGTCTACTCATGCCCATCATAGGGCCCAACGTGGTTGTGGTTATTATATCCATGATAGGATCCTCGTTTCGACAATTCAAATGTCATGGAAACGTGCCACATACAAACATGTTTCACATGAAGATTACCATGTGGGTTCATTCTTGAGTGATCGAGACCATTGATTTAGCATTGCATCATTATCAGTTCGCTGTGCGGCAAAATCTCCATCATTGATTTATAGGTTATTAAGACCATGTGTCTGCTGTCACGGAATTATATTGCAAAAGTTCCCATGTCCAGGATATTTCTAGGATGTTTCGTTATACGAAATTATGGACCACCATTTGAATGGAAGGGCCAGCTTCAAGTTGAGGATAAACATGATTTGTTTTATGATGTCACAGGACTGAACCAAGTGCAGAGACTGTATCTCAATTCAAATACTTGACGGATGATGGCATTTCCCTGATATCTAAACTTGACTTTCATTGACAGGAGCCTATACTTGAGAAACCACAAACTGAAAGGCTCGGACGACATGAGAGGGTACTCCTGCTTTGTTTTGTCATAAAAAACCGTCTAAACAATCCAACTAAGCAAACATCAAAACAACTAGAGTCCTACAGCAGGCCTTATTTGGGAAATGATCTGCCCAGAAAGTCCATCTTGGGTTAAAATAACTTTTCCTCTTATTTACAAGGGAAAACAAAAGACTTTTACGCTTGTACACTTTTCGTAAGCAATGGGTTTTATATTAAACATTATAACAATGAAGGATTAATAGAAAAATAACTACATGCCCTTCACCCCCGTTATAATAGTCTTAAGAATTGGGCAGCATCCAACCAGATTTTTAATTTTGGGCCCTTCACTCTTCAACTTTTCAATAACCTTTATTTAAAAGCTCCTTTAGTCATTAGTACAAATTTATAGAAATGCAATTAGAAGTAAACAAAATTATTTTTGAATTTAGAGGAAAGAGGCTCTCATCTAGCAGTATGGAAGGGATGGAGAGTGAATGGTGAAAGATTGAAGATCTACAACGAATCACAATATCTTTTTCAGATTTAACTCCTTAGGATAAATGGAGAGACTGTTCTCCTATGAGCGGACTACATGTGATGTCCATCTCTATGCAGCCCACTTAGGCCCACCTTCGACCAAGGCAGCCTCTTTGATGCTTACACTCCTTGAACCTTCACTTACCGTTGAACTGAATTTCAAAAAAATCTACGATTAATACATCATTAAATTTTAATACTATTAAATCAAGGGTTAGGATAATCCAGTGGAGCTAATTTTTTCTGGATACTCTTGTCTAAGGAGATCTTTTCAACTGCCCTTCTCCTACTATACCACATGTATCAAAGTCGTCGCAACCAGCTCATTACATATAGGGGTCATTTGTATGCAACTATTTACATATGTAGTATTTATATATACACAGTTCGTTTTCACACTCATTTACAGATCACATCCAGAAATGAGGTGTGAAAGGTGTGATAATGGGATGCAAGCGAAAACAAAGTTCAAGGTCTGTTAATGGAGACATTTTCAGCTCTAGGATTCACATCTTGCACTTTATTTTCGAATGCATTGTGTCACAAAATGAAATTCCATCAACTACTTTTTATATATATATATATATATGAGCAAGGCTCCCCTAAGCTCGAGCTTAGGGAGAAAATTTCGTAAGCTCGTGCTTGTAGGGCTCACCTACACATGACCCCCTTAAATTGCATATGTCCACCAACTTTCGGTAGGATCCGAATTTACTCGACCGTTGGATTGACTATATATCAATCTGAATGGATTGTTGACCGTTAAACTCTTAGGCCCATATGGAGATGATAGAAATTATAGTTGTGATTGATTTTTTGCAGGGAGGAAGATCCTAGGGAGTCCTTGAAATCCCCCCATCCCCATGTGGGTCCCCAAGTGGGCCCCACTACACACTTGCGCTTACCTTATCCTAAGCTTGAGCTTAGGGGAGCCTTGCTCTCTCTCTCTCTATCTATATATAATAAGGTGAGAGTCATCTCTCATAGGAGCATCTCCCATATATATATATATATATATGAAAATCTTATGTGCATCCATCCCTCACTATGTATGGGTGAGGGACCATCATAGCTAGGGTTGACTATATAACACATCTGAACCATCCACACACATGGAAACCCCCTTAAGTACACTAGACCATTGAATTTTTAACTATCCAAATGTATTGGCTCGTTGGATTGAGGGTCAAAAATTTTTCCTTTAATATAAAGTCATTAAATTTATAGGTCACGGACTGAAGGGGTTTTAAAGGCATGAGATTGACACCAAATTTAATATATGGTCTCATTCAAGGTGTCTCTTCCCATCCTCCACAAGTCCCATGATTAGTGGGTCCCTAGGTGGGCCCCATTAAGTTTGTCCTCACCATATGATGAGGGAATGATACATAAGAATATCCCAGGGGAGTCGTAAGGGAGTCGTATCTATAATATTTACCATTCATTTTTTTTTCTATTGAACTAATAAACTCAACACCTATATACTATGCACTGCGCATTGGTATGTTTGTCACGTACGACCTGGTGAAAACGCATGGGGAATCCTGTCTTAGTTGTGGGATTTACCCAAAGTATATTCGAATAATCTGATCAGATTGCGCCATTTGAGGCACTGGATCTACCCAAAGAACTATCGAATATCTGGCACATAATTGGATATATATATGTCAGTATTTGGCAACTACTAGAATAATTTGCCTTACCCATTTGTTGTCTTCAGTTTAGAGGGTTGGCCATGGCCACGATATTGTCCATGAGCACTGGAAAGAGCATGACAGAGGAATAGTAGTAGTAAAATGTAATATTTGTTAAGTTGATTTAGTGCCAAAATTAATAATACCAATTCCATTAGCAGAGAAGCTTTGATTCAACATATTAAAATTTGTGTTGAACCAATCCTATTAACAGAGAAGAGCTTTGATTGATTGTACATTAAAAAACATTTAAGTTGTGGAGATTTCCATTTCATAACAGTAACCTGAACTTGAATATCATACATATCAACATGATCATGAATGAATATGGCTTGAACAACTTGTATAAAAATTGAACAGCTTGATGGAACATCCACACTAAACATAAGCATCAAAGATTGGCAGAGATGGAATATCAACAATGGACGTCACATTTACATAAGATTCAAATAAAAACCTATTACAGTTTGTTGCTCACGATCTGTTCCAATTCAAGTACATGAACATGGCATACAACATCTCCAACAATACAATTTGAACTACAACATTCACGGAAAAAAAATCTTCACTGCAACAATGTCTATGTAGTGTGACGGAGGCTTCACATACTGTGCCCTCTTTTCTGCAACAGTGCCTATGATCTCCACCAATATATGGACTTTGGATCCCTATTACTCATGCTGCAGCTATTATTGTTGTTGCTGCTTCTCTCATTCATCAAGAGTAGAATACATTTGGCAAAGAGGGGAATTTCTCTGTTTCAACCCAAACCTCAATATCCCCAACCCTTGCTTCCATTTTAATAAAAAAAAATCAGAATCTTCCACCCTTAACATCAACCCTTAACAAAAAAAAAATCCTAGTTTGGCAGAGAAAGAAAGGAAAAGGAATTAAAAAAAAAATTTTGAGCACAAAAGGAGAGGGAATCGATTGGGTGAGGAAGAGGGACGAGATCGAGAGACCGAGAGTGGGAGGGCGTGGAAAAGGGATCTCTTCTATCCTCAAACGGAAGCTTTGTGAAGATATCTCTGTGATCGGGCGAGAGAGGAGGAGATGAGGCAAAGCTCTGGGTTTTCTTCCGATCTTCTTATTTGAGCGAAGAGACGAGGAAGAGATTGGGTTTCTTCCGATTTTCTGATTTTTTTCATTTCGAGCTTTGGCAACCGTTTCAGAAGCTTGAGATCGTCAGGTGAAGAGATCTTTGCAACCGATATCGAGAGAGATGACCAAGCTCTGGGTTTCTCTTTCCCAATCTGAAATCTATTTGGATCGATTTGGGTTTTTTTTTTTGTTTTCCCTCTGAAGCGAATGGTGCAGATGAAACGATCCTCATAGGATTGAGATGGGAGCTGCAACTGGAGGTAGAGATCTTCCATTTTCATAGGAGAGATGGTAGAGAGAGATTTTCCTTCAGGCTCTGCTCTGTATCGTTTGGGGGAAATATGAGAGGGACAGAAATGGTCTTTTTCGTTTAAGAGAGGAAATTGGGCGGGCTTCAAAAAATTTCACATTATAAAAGGGCATTGGATGCACCGTTGGATCAGCTGAATCATCCAACGGCCCTTATCCAACTTCTCACAAACTTGGTGAGAACACTTCTCACCTGAATAAATCCCTTTATATAATGGATTAGCACGGGCATGTTTTGCTAGTTCCTTATTTGAACCGTTTTATGTATTTGACACTCATTCTTTCTTTTAAGGTAGACATTTTAGGTCCAAGAGCTTATTAAATTGTATAAAAATTGAGATATTCTTCCTCACACCTTATATAGTAAACTTATTGCCACACATCTACTTAAAATAGACATGGTAAAATGAATTGCACGTGAAAATCATATGAAAATTGAATGGAGTTGCAATTGTTATCCAACAACTTTAGAGAATATATAGGTCGAGATTTAAACCGTGAGCCTAAAAGCAAGGCCGGCCCGCCTACCTCTTCACTAATTGATAAGGATCATTGCTGTTATGTGTGTTTAGGGTTGTAAACGGGTCGGTTCCGTCCGGGTCCAGGGTCCGGAACCGGAACCGTTTTCTAAGAAGGGGAACCGGAACCGGAACCGGAACCGTTAAGAATAATGGGAACCAGAACCGGAACCGGAACCGTTTGTGAGGCGGGTCTGGTTCCGGTTCCGGGTCTAGACTAATACCTGTATTTTTCTTTAAAAAAAAATGTTTTTTCACATTTCAATTGGATCACGTACTACAAACACTAATGTGAATTTTGTCTATCAATAACAGACACTTTTAACCAAAAACTCAGAAATCACATCCAAACAGGCAATGAGATATAGAAAATAGAAAACCTAATGTAGAAAAGTAGAAAAGTAAAAGGTTCTGTTCTCACATAATAAAGTTACCTTATGTTAGTATATATGGGTCGGGTCTCGGGTCCACGGGTCTGACCACGTGGATCCGGAACCGGAACCGTTTAGGTATCGGTTCCAAAAAAAGGATCGGAACCGGAACCATTTTCTTATTGGGACCAAAATAAGGACCCAGACCCGGATCCTAACGGGTCGGAACCTTCGGGTAATCGGAGAATCGGGTACCCATTTACAACCCTATGTGTGTTGGGCCGAACGAGCAAGCTGGGCATTGGTGAAACATTGCCTCAACACCAACTTCCTAAAAAGCTGGACAGGAAATCACAACTTTTTTTCACGGGACATGTTGGCACCATTTGTAAAAAGACGGAGTGAGTTTGGATGAGTCAATTTTGCCCACACGCAAAATGCAACCCGAGTAATTGATCAACCGGAAAAAAAAAAAATTTTGATCAGAAGGTGGATAGAAGTTTGTGAACTTTACAAGAAAATTATTCAAGAATTGGCTATCTAAGTTAAAGAGCAATAAACTTTCTAAAATTAAAGGATACAATTTCATCGGACTTCCAAATTATCAAAATTGAGATACGGATTAAAGCATTCAGGGCTCAAACAGTGGGCCTGTTATTATTACCAAGATCTGATAAAATCTAATGTGTCACTTTTATTTAAATCTATGAGTAAAATAATATTTGCAAATTCAAATAACGCAGGGTTCCTCCCTATTGTGAAAATAAAAAATCTGCATAGAGCAAAATCCTCTCGTTGCACAAGTACTCATGTCTAGATTTTCATATAACAATGGACTCAATCGATACATATACTAGTAGATAATAGTTACTTTAAGGTGTGCTTGTGCAATGAAAGGAATTTGCAATAGAGAAGATTTTTTTTTGGTGCATTTTTTTGCAATTATTTGTGCGACTTATTTTTCTTGCGAAAGAGGAAAAGAAGAACTAATATTCTTTGATAGAGAGAATTTCAATTTATTATGTGAGAAGTAGAAAAAAACGAATTACTAATCTCTATTTTTAAAATAAAAATCTAAAGAGAACCCACCCTTATGTGATGTGTATGTTCAAATGTATTTACTCCTTCCTTAGTTTCTCCTTAATACTTAAAAAAAAAAAAAAAAAAAAAAAAAAAAAAAAAATCTCACATAAAGACTTTTCTTCTGGGAAATTCTACTTGCACACAAATTTTTTCTTTTTTCACACAAATTCTCTCTACACACATCACTATAATTTAAAAATTACATTAATTTTTTCCACACACATCAAAATTCCCCAAAGTACCCATTCCTTCATTTCCCTCTTTCTTCCCACACACATCCTCTTCCAACAAAGGGCTCTCCACCATTACCATTTCATTCTTCTTCCCCATTTTCTATTTATCATTTTTTCCATCTTAGATTACCTTGTTTTTCATGAAAACTTATTATGGGGGATAGATTCTCATTCAATGTAAGATTTTACAAATAATGCTAGTGTTTTTTCATACATTTGGGTTGTTTTTCATCCATCATCGCAAGGGCTTACAACCCAGAAATCGTGACTGTTCGGTCTCTGAGTGGCCGAACAGAATGCAAATGTTCGGAACTGTAGTTCCGAACAAAATTAGACTGTTCGAACCTTAGTGTCCGAACAGAAGTGTTCGGACACCATCTTTCGAACATGTTCCTTCTGTTCGGATGTACAGTTCCGAACAGAAGCAATATGTTCGGACCTGAAAGGCAGTACATATTGGGACCTGCAACTCGTTCCAAGCGAGAAATGGAGAAACGAACCTTTCCACTACTGTTCTGATTGAAAGACACATTTGATTGTTGTTTTCTTCCTTCATTGTACTAGAAATCCTTTAGAAATAGAATGAAAAAAAAAAAGATAAAGTACAAGAAGAATGAAAGATGAAGGAGATGGAGGAAGATGAGTTGCCCAAGAGCAGAAAATGGAGAAAGATGAGTTGCCCAATATGTTTTGAGTTTTTTTGAAAAGTGGAGAGTGAGATGGGTGGGAGGGAAGAAGAAGAGCTTGTGTGTGAAAAGAGGGGTAATGGATATTTTAGTCATTTCATGAAGGGGTAAAAACGTAATAAAAAAAAAGACAAATTCCTTGTGTTGGAAAAGAAAAAATTGGTGTGCCAATAGCAGCACTCTTTCTTCTCCATAGTTTGTCTTGGACGAACAGTAGTACCAAATCATTCACATCTCACATGCAAAGTCCAGATGGTGGGCCTACCTATAAGAATCCCCTTAAAACACGCATCTTGGGTGCTCTGATGACTATGCTAATGCTCAAAAGCACATTGAAGGACACAACTGACAACGATGGGCACTCAAAATGACTGAGATAAATCAAGATTCCCAAGTCTCTAGTCTAGTAAGAAAAGAAGCAATGTTATTTCTATCATGTGCCATGCTCTCTCACCTTCAGAATAAAAACTCTCACCATGTATGAGATTTCAGATATATCCAAATCTCACTCTAACAAATATTGGCCCACGAGTGAAAAGAGTAATAAATATGAGTAATGATGCAGTAGATTTATTAATCATGTTATTTGTCATATGCTAAATCATATGGTGAGATCAACTCATGTTAAAGTAGAAATCTTGTTTATTTCATGCACTAGTGAGTACATTCATTTTGAACGGCCTGTATTTTCATCAGTTGGATCCCCACCACTTTGTATATATATCTACTCACAAATACTTGTACTCTCTTCAGTTATCATAAGCTACTACTTTACAACGAGCATGCAATGGCACATTTACTCATCTCTTCAATATACAGAAGTACTTATATACAATATATATATATATTGTTATTTGAGTAATTATATCTAATTATTAAAGGTAAGGAGATTGTTAACTCTATTTCTCTAAAATTTTTGAACCATTGAATTAACATGATAATCTATCCTTGTCTGGATCTCATTGTCATGAGAAATGTGATTAGAACGCAAGGAGTATGGACTACCTTTGCTCCTTAATGATTGATAGTGCAATCCATGTGGCCTAGCTGCTTTTACTTTGGTCACCGTCTAAGCACTAACTTGTTGTGAGGGCGGCAAACTGGGTCGGTCAAGTCTTCCAGCGAATGGACTACTTGCACATCATTACATGGAAATGACATGTCATCAATTCAGAGTCAAGGTCTTGATAGTCAACACTTTACACTTGAGAGTGCCTCACCAATGACTTGACTTGACTTGAGAATTCTTGCGTTAAAAGAGGAGTTGGGATCCTCCAAGGGATTTGACCCATGGTAATCGTGGGTGGACCAATCACGGTCCGCCACATCACCCAGGGTAATCCTTCACCAGATCTAAACTCATTAAAAGACTTTTCTTCTCCATAGTTTGTCTTGGACGAACAGTAGTACCAAATCATTCACATCTCACATGCAAAGTCCAGATGGTGGGCCTACCTGTAAGGATCCCCTTAAAACACGCGTCTTGGGTGGGCCTACCTGTAAGGATCCCCTTAAAACACGCGTCTTGGGTGCTCCTGATGACTATGCTAATGCTCAAAAGCACATTGAAGGACACAACTGACAACGATGGGCACTCGAAATGGCTGAGATAAATTAAGATTTTCAAGTCTCCAGTCACAAAAGAGGCAAGTGCTATTGCTATCATGCGTCATGCTCTCTCACCTTCAAAATGAATATCCTCACTATGTATGAGATATCTCTAAATCTCATTCTAACAAATATTGGCCCACAAAAGAGGCAAGTGCTATCCATGTGGCCTAGCTGCTTTTACTTTGGTCACTGTCTAAGCTCCAACTTGTTGTGGGGGCAGAGTGGGTCGGTCAAGTCTTCCAGCGAATGGACTACTTGCGCCTCATTACATGGAAATAACATGGCATCAATTCAGAGTCAAGGTCTTGACAGTGCCTCACCCATCCGTCCCACCGGAATACCGACTATTGCTACACTCACCATGGAGTTTATCTTGGTTAAAGGACGAATCGGGATCCTTTGAGGGATTAGTCCACCCATGATCACCGTGGGGTAAATCGTCATTTAGTTTTTCTCTACTATATCCGGACTCATTAAAAGAGTGAACCCTATAACAAAAGATTCTAAAATGGCAGATCGTCATTTACTTTTTACCTACTATTTTGTCCAAAACCCATAATATATGACTCAGAATATCATTGGATTCCTTTTCACTTTCTTTTTTACCTTCACTCCTAAACACGATGATAGCTTCATCGTCACTGATAAAATACTTTTTAGGAATTTTGACTAGACGGCTGTCCTTAGATTTGATATTTACCCTAAAATAGTCTAAATTTAATTACTTTCCGTAAAGTTACTCGTACAATAACGGTGCAATATCGCATAGCCCTACCATATCGCATTGGGTAATATTTACAATATCGTACATCCCTTGTGTGAACAACTCTGTAGGAAATAGCAAATGTCAAATTTAAGGACATCTCTATCGTCAATATCCCTTTTTTTTCATGAGTTCTCCTCGATCCCCTTCCTCTATGGTAACCTTTAGGCATAGATATTAAGTACACCTTATTACAAAAGTTGAGATAATTTTCTACGGGGACTTGTCTTCAATTTATGGACTAAAATGTCTTTCACTGTGTGACATCACATACCCTATTTTTGCGAAGTCTGTAACTTTTTAATTTATGTGATATCGCATAAAAATCCTCCTCTAGTTGAGTTAATTACTAATTATATCTTTACGATATCACGTAGTTTATAATTTGATGTGATATTGCACAATTTAAGAGAATTTAGTCTATAAAAACTACACAGGTACTTGTAGTAAATTATTATTTACTTTGTCACCAGGCGCAATTATTAATGGCTAAAAAAGGTTATCTACAATCAAAACCACATATTTGACATGATAATTTGTCATTATCTTCTACGGTTCTAGCCCACAAAAAAAAAGAAAAAGAAAAGAAAAGAGAGGGAGAATCTATTATTGTCTAGATTTCATAGTCACGAGAAACGTGATTAAAATGTAGGGAATGTTTACTATATTGCGCTTTAATTTATGACTGACATTCATCCACTCAATTAACTTCCAACTGTGGCTATGACATTCCGTAATTAGATTNGGGGGGGGGGGGGGGGCAACTAAAACCGGCTGGAACCCATCTGAACATTAGGACTTGGTCTTAATAAAACCTCCATAAAACTGGCAATATTCACAAAAATGCCCTAAGTTTGTCTCACAAAAAGAATCTCAAATGGGAGGAAAATTCTACTCTAATTATAATGCTAATTCAACAACTCAACAGTGTTAGAACCAATTCAACTAAATTTAGGAGGGATCCATGTTATGGGACTAGTAAATGGAGCTTGCGCTAAACATGTGGGTAGGCATATGATGATTTTTTCGATTACCCGGAAGTTTCGACTCGTAAAAAACCGGTCCGGAACCTATTTTAGGTTTCGATTTATAAGCGGGTCCTAGTCCATAACCCAATTTAGATTTCGATTGATAAACTGCTTCGGTTCCAGGTCCATAAAGGTTCCAACCCGTGGACCTGGGAAACATATGAGTATTTGATCTTGTAAATTGTACTTCAAAATTAGCTTTTTCTTGACATTTTTATTTATAATTCTGGTGGTAATAGACTTGATGCACAATTATAAGTTGAATGATATGCTTATTTAAGAAAAATAAAAAAATAAAAAGAAATAAGAACCAATTTTTTCACTAGATTTCAATCCTCTAGGTGGACTCAGTTTCGGAACCGGATCCGAGTTTTCCTATCGGAACCAAGTCTGGAACATAGTTGTTCATATCGTTTCGGACATCATGTCGCTCTGGCCTGCAAAATGAAAAGTTTTGGCCAATTCGGGATTTCTGCGAAACTTTTCGGAATTACATTTTGGAGAAAATATAACATAATATATATACATATATAAGTAAAAAATAAATAAAAAGTAATAAATCTAGATTTAATCCATTATAGTAATTTTTTTTGGAATTATGTTTTTGGAGAATATAAGAAATACAAAATATATATGTGTAAAAAAAGTAAAAAAAAAATTATTACCTTTCGGTCGAAATCCCGAATTTCGGCCGAGATTGACTGAAATTCAAACCGAAACGAAAAATTTTGGCCGAAACGGTACGAAATTAATAACTATGGTCTGGAATCAACAAACAGGTTCCGAGTTAAAATCGTATCCAAAACCATTAGTTAGAAACGGGTCCAGGTCCGGTATGGTTTCTGACCCGGAACCGTTCCGTTTGCAATCCTAATCTCAAACCATCAAAGCAAACTATTTTTCATAGTATGTTACGTAACAAGCACAAAAGACATTAATTCTCGTTATGGTAGACTTTTGGGTTAATGAGACATCAATCCATTAATATCTTACCATTTAATCATATTAATGAGTCAAGTAAATGAAGAACATCTAAATTATGAGCTTTCAAAATTCAAAGAACGAGTGATTTTGAGTTCAAACCCTCTTAAATACAATAAAAATAAATAAAATTTATTTTCTATTGTAGTATATTAAAATGAAAATAATTCATTTACCAAACCAAACCTTAGCTATATCCATCAAGTGGAAAGATGGCTATTGCAGTTATAAACCTGTTTTAGGTCGAGTCGGGTATGATGTTCAGCCCAATCAATTGCAATGCTTAGTTAAAACCTAAGGGCCTGTTTGGATAAATGAGGAGTGGAGTGAAATGAAGTGGATTGCACATGTGAAGTGGATTGTACATGTGAAGTGGAGTGAAGAGAAGTAGGTTGAAATTAAAATAGAGTACTTCACTTATTCCATTTGGATACTTATTTTGAAGTTAAGGTTTGGAGTAGAATTCACTTTTACTCAAGAAAATAGAAGTATTTAGAGTTGAAGTGAAATGGAGTACATGTGGCTCACAACATTACTTCATCTATTGTGCCAAACTCATCCAAACGGGTAAAGTTGAAATTTTAGACTGTTAGGGCCCATTTAACTTCACTTTAACTCTATGTTTGTCTATCCAAACAGGCCCTAAAAGACAAAAGTACGTGTAATCGGTCAAAGTTGAATGCAAGGTGCTATGCTATATTATATGGCAAGGTTACGGCATATTTAATTGGAAACCTTCTGTTGTAATGTATAATTAAAAAAAAAAGCCCCTTATGAATGCAAAACCTCAATAGGCCCTAATGTTCCGTGTTTTTGCTAAAAGCCGACTCAACTAACAATTTCCAATGATTTTTGTATCCATCTTGTTCCTTTCCTCTTAAAGAATCACTTTTTCTAATAATAATAATAAAAAAAAAACCTAACAATTTCCAATTGTAGAGTTTACTAAAAGCCGATTTAACTAACGATTCATCACCAATCCCACTTAACCAATAGATGACAAGTTTTCATTATCCAAAATGAATGTACACTCAATTCCACGTCCTAATTCATTCATATAGGTGATAATTCCCGAGATCCAAAACTATTAGAGCGTCCCTATTTATAATCCATTAGAATGGATCCAAAAGTGGACCCCAACACATGTTCCAGGGCACTTGCGCCCACCGCTCAACCGGGGGATCCCCCTTCTTCTTCAAAACTGGAAGTTTCTTCTACCAATTATTGAAGTAAGTTCTGGTAAGGGAGATTGGTAAAAAAAACTGATAGTCCAATATTTCTAAACCATGAATTGGCAACCGATTATCTCTATCATTTTAGTTCCTCGTAAGTCATACAAATTTGCTTAGAAATGCAAGGAAGTATTGACTACGTTGTTCTCTCTGAACTACCTTGGCAGTTGGCAATCCATATCCCATATATGGCCGGACAGAGATGCTTTACTTTCGTCCCCTATCACCCCCAACTTGCCTGGGTGTTCTGGGCGGTCAATTCTTCAACGAATGGGGCATCTTCAGCTGATGTGACACTTGAAAACACATGGAATAAACTATCGTGAATTCGTTGAGGCAGAAGTCACGCAACAGAGTCAAAGGTTCTTACAGTGCCCCTCAGAAAATCGACTATTGCTGCCTTGCCCTTGAGTTCAAAGAGTGAAACTCTACTGCTTGAACTTTTAATCTATCTAAAAGAAACTCCCTCACCAAGGGCTAGTATAGAATGTCTTCAATGGAAATTGGACCTTCCATAAAATTAGTCATATTGTGAATAAAGAATTAATAATTCATTACATTGTGTTAATATCATTATTCATGGCATCTTTAATCTTAAAATTTAGGTTCATTAGATTGAAGGGGCTGGGGGTGAGTTTTTACTCAAAGTTCTACGTGTGAAGGACTCAGAGGAAATTCATGGTGTTGATGCAGCTCCAGTGTGAATCCAATGTGGAGTAGCTTGACTATACGAATGATTGATTACATGCCAGTGACATGGACCACTTCAATACGGTAGGGGAGAAACGACCTGACGGAGTTACCACTAAAAAAGGTAAAGTCCACTTCCACTGTAACCTCCGTGTCGGTAGGTAAAGGGACCTGGATCCCCGATTTGGACCAAACAGGAAACCCCGAAGAGTCCCAATCCTCTAAAGTTTGGCTATTGAAAATGTAGCCACAAACTTTAATGTACCATGGGGACAACTTATTAAAAATCCCAGCTGTTGGTAGTAAATGCCCCCATTATTAATGGAATGTCTACAGATTTAACAAAAAAAAAAAAAAAAAACACATGATCAACACAATTTCATGTATCATTAATCAAAGTTTTTATCATATAATCAATTTTAAAGTGGGTACAATTTTTCTTTTTGAGCAGGTTAAGTTTTTATTGGGTAGGTACCACCAGAGAGTTCCACCCCTTCAAGTCAAGGATTTTTTGAGAGAATAGAACAAGAAGCTTGATGGCATAGATAATCTGACATGAATCGACTTAGATACCAACTGCTAATCCCAGATGAGTTGGTTGTTTCTGTAGACTTCCAACCTTGGATTATGTAGACAGGCCTGATCAAGGCTTTGATCTATCTTTTATTTTCCTATATTGATCTATCTTTTATTTTCCTATATTCTTAGAGTCTCTCTCGGATCCGATCACTCCTAATACTTCATACCAGACAAAAAAATGGAACTGATCTTAACAAGTAACAAAGAAATGGATCTTATCAAAATTCTTGGAAATTGGAAAGACTATAATTGGAGCCTGCATGTGGCATGATAGGCGACTTATTTAATAAATTTATATCTATCTCATTTGAATAAGCTTCAAGACCTTTGCTGCTTTTGCCTCAAAAAATAAATTAAAAAAGCTGTAAATTTGTCATACAGATATAAAAAAGCTGCAATATTGACCCTCTATTCTCGATAAATTTGCCAATATAACTTTTATTATATAACAAGTTTCGTTGTACTACTTTTACTATAGGGATTCTAAATGTAGACGAGCCCTTAAAATTTGATGTAACGTGTAGGATGTGGACAAAAAGAAAAAAGAAAAAAAAATTATTTAAATGGTGGTGTTACTAATTAGGACAAATGTAATTGACGACAAATATGCCCTTATGTGTAATATTGGATGTGCTCCATAAACAGACGACATGTGTTTAAGCATTCCTTCTTGCAATATTGCAGAGTGTTGGAATTTGGTGCAATACTTCTTTGCTTTTCTGGCTTGTTCTTCACCATCATTTTATAACGAGCAGATGAGCCATTTTAGCCATTTTATCTAAGATTTCCTTGTAATTTAATCATTCTTGTATACGTCATTTAAAAGACCTGATATTGGTTTCTTGAACCAGTCATAGTGCTTCACAAGATGTGAAAACCATTTTTCCAAGATTCTTACTTTATGTCTGATATCGCATTGCCCCTTGGCTACTTGTACATGATTTTATTTTACATTTTTTCCCTCTCTGTGAAGGTGATCTTTCATTTCCTATGCATATGGCATAGAAGTGATAGTTTTATCTTTTGCAATTCACCTTTATGGTACGTTCACAAAACTGGAAGGTCTTTTCGTTAATATTCTACCAACTAAAATCACAGTCTAAAGGCTCCTTCACCACACAAGTCCTTTGCTCTGATACAAGTTTGCTGAGTATTACTTATACCGTGTGAGAACTTTGTCCATATACTTTTCACTATAGGTGAATTCTTCTTTTTTTTTTTTTAATGAACCAAACAATAGACATGAGAAACCATTTATATACCACTAAACTATCTCTATATCAAACAAATACAATTGATTTCTCTCTCTTAAATATATCAGGCTTGCTAAATAAGCCCTAAAAATGTAAAATATTAGCCTTCATTAGGATTGAAATGGATATCCAATAATCCATGTAGCTGAAGTCCTTAATTGGTTCCAAACAAAGTGGGTATGGAACAACTTGCTTTTGTGTCTAGGAGAATTTTGGATCTGTATCCATTCAAATTGGATCGGAAAACTGGATCTATGTAAGTTCAACCCAATGATCCAGAATTTGAATGTTCTAAGAGCGCCCCCAGCTTGAAATATATTCATATTTGAGAATCAACTTAGGTTTAACCATATATCTTTTAATTCATTTTAACCAAAAATTCAAACAGTTGATCCTCTTTAGAAGGGTAAAATTGGCTAGCAGCTCAAGTTTCATCCATTAATTCCTTCTGGATGTCAAGGACTCTTTGAAAATATGTTACCCATTGATGTATTGATGGGTTGAGTTTTGTATTTTATTTAGTTGTGGGCCATTGATACAGGATCTGAATCGGTGGATATCTTCATAACTTCAAACATGACCACGGTGTCAAATTTGGGCTGGTGATCTGTCGTGGATTTAGATCTATATTAATGGACTTCTGTAGGCCCTTAAATCACGATCCAGGCCGTTGATCCTCTTTGGAAAGATGACAATGGCTAGAGAATTAAACTTGGATTAAAAAGAGTTTATTTCAAGCCGGCCTTTTCTCTTACCAAAGCGTCTACTTTGAGAACATCTATTTCCTCGAGAGATCTATTGCATACATATCTATTCCTCCATGAAAGCCTATTCTGTCTTCCTTTCTCTGGATCTAAACAGTTCATGATCATTTTTCAAGATTACAGTGGATATTTTTGTCCAGGTCTTCCAAATGCATTTTTCAATGTACGGCATCAAACCGACCTTATTTATGCCGTGGAGCCTACATGTAAAATCAGAGGTACTCATAATAAACACCTTCATGACATTCCACCTACCAGATGTCTCAAAATTAACATCAAATAATTAAACATATGATGAATAATGTCATCAATACAATCTTATTAATTATTATTTATATTTATTAATCACAATTTTTTTTTCATATAGTTAATTTTATGGAGGGAACAACTATTACTAGAATAAAGTTTGAGAATATCCTACACATAGTGAGGGCCTTCATGTGGCTTTGATTTCTATTAGATAGGTCTTACCGGAGAATTCCTGCTCCCCTTCAACTTATAAAATTCTGTAAAGTTTTACGGAAAAAAAAAATTTCTATAGAGAATGCCAGAATGGAAGAAGAAAGCTGGGATGACACATATGAATGGACATAAATGGACTTAGATACCAACTGCTAATCCCAAATGGGTTTGTTGTCACAATATAAAATTTAGTTTGAAGCTCTTTTATTAAATTATACCGTTACAATTCACTTGTTATTTCGAAATCATATTCAAATTTGTATTTGTAGTTGAAATTAGATTAGGTAAAAATTCACAGGTTTAGTGTGTCTGAATCAGAACATGAACCAGATATGAATCTATAAAGGTAAATTGGGTTCGTAAGCTCCATGCATGGTTCTCCCTCGGATCCCACTTCTTTCTACCCCTAGCCTCCGTTCACCTCACAGAGGAGTACGAATGTTATTGATTTTTGACATTTTTACCACGGACAACCCATAAAAGATAAAAGATGGGGATTTGTTTTGATTAATTTTATAAGTGGGCCCTATGAGCATTTTACAATTCAAATCTTGGTCCAGTGCTTTAAATATGAGGGATGAATCACCTTTTACAATTACATTTTCAAAGCCTTCTTCGATACAAATACTCAAACCCTCATATAAAGCTTTCATCTCTGCCTGATATTGGGAAAGAAATTGATTTGAAAGGGCCATTATCATCGTTACATCAGCTCGAGTGTGAATGGAATCAAATGTTAGAAGAGATGAAGGATTAGATGCCGTGACATGACCACTTCCATAAAGCGGGGGATAAATGACTTGACGGAGAAACCAAAAGGTTATTTTTCTATTTCCTTTACCCTAGCCAAAGAGGCTGGGACCAAAGAGAGATCCCTGCACATGCGGGAATACAGCCCACTCGCGTGGGAAGAAGTGACATACTTAAAGTCCGAATCATGGGTAGCCAAGTGAAAAATAAGGTTGCTAACCAACTGAGTAATTGCTCGTTTTCAAAGAATATATTTGGTTGCACTTTCTAATAGTGGTTTTGGGATTTTGATATTTTAAAAAGTCCAAAAGTATAAAGAGTTAGTTTAGTAATTAACTTTTTATAAGAACTTTGTGTGTGTGTATATATATATATTTTTTACTCGCAAACACCTGTACTATGTTCAATCATCATAAACTAATTTTACAACGAGTGACCAGGATTTGTCATCCATGACAACATATATGATCTTATCCAAATGTAATGGCACATTTACTCATCTCTTCAAAATACTGAAGTACTTACACATAGACTGTCGTGGTTGGAGAGAGAGAGAGATAGAGAGAGAGAGAGAGAGAGAGAGAAATGCTACTTGAGTGATTATATCCAATTATTAAAGGTAAGGGGATTGTTAACTCTATTTCTCTAAAAATTTTGAACCATTGAATTGACATGATAATCTATCATTACCTGGATCTCATAGTCATGAGAAACGTGATTAGAACGCAAAGAGTACAGACTACGTTTGGTCCTTTATGACTGATAGTGCTATTCATGTGGCCTAGCAGCTTTTACTTTGGTCACTGTCTAAGCCCCAACTTGTTGTGGGGGCGGCCTAGTGGGTCGGTCAAGTCTTCCAGCGAATGGACTACTTGCTCCTCATTACATGGAAATAACATATCTATCAATTCAGAGTCAATGTCTCGATAGTTGACACTTGACGCTTGACAGTGCCTCACCCATCCGTCCACCGGAATACCGACTATTGCTACACTCACCATGGAGTCTGTATCCTTCCGATCCTTGACCTGAGAACTCTTGGGTTAAAAGAGGAGTTGGGATCCTCCCAAGGGATTTGACACATGGTAATGGTGATTGGTCCGCCACATTACCGAGGGTAAACCTTCACCAGATTTGGACTCGTTTAAAGAGTGAACCCCTCCCTACGAAAAGATTTCAAAATGGCAGATCTCTGGTTTTTCTCCTTTTTCTTAACTATTTTGCCCAACATGTGATAAATGACTCACGATTTCATTTGGTTCATTTTCACTTTCCTTTTTACTTTCATCCCGAAAAATGATGATAGCTTCATCGTCTCTTGCAATTATTTTTTTTAGGGGTTTTGACTACACAGTTCTCCTTAGACTTACTATTTGCTATGAAATAGTCTAAATTTAAATAATTCTCGTAGAGCTATTGTACAATAATAGTGCAATATCGCACGGATATTGCATTGGGTGATATTTATGTTATCGAAAGGCCCTTGCACGAACAACTATGTAGGAAATAGCAAATGTCAAATTTAAGGACATCTCTATAGGCAATATCCCTTTTTTTCACGTCTCCTCTATCCCCTTGCATAACGGAGCCGACCCCACCTTTTTTCTCCCCTCACTTCCCCAAATGTAAGTTCTCAGAAAACATTGCAGTTCTCGTAACTGGAAGAAATGAGTTTAGAGCAAAAAAAAGTCTACGTAGAAACGCATTTCTGCGACGACTAGCTCCCAGAACCTATTATTGTATTTATTTTATCTGAATGAATGTAATGCAGAACCCATAACTGGTTCTAAAGCTTGACCTGAATGGACTGATATATAGGGACTTGAAACCTACTAACCTAGCATACCAAACTAGTAGGGACTTGAAACCTAGCATACCAAATTAGTAAGAAAACTTGAAGAAAGATAATGGAACAAAAGAGTTTACAGGCTTGTTTAAGTTGATATCAGTCTTTACATTTGATAGTAAATTAAAGATAATGGAAGAATACAATTTGCACAAATTTTATGGTGTTAGAATGTACAAGTTCCCAATTTTGTCTTTTAAAGATCGTAAAGAGAAAGATACAGCATCAGTGAAGATTATATATGGGAAACGTGGAATCATTTGTTTGACCCCTTTGTATTATGTTTGTGACATTGATGGTAAATCTGGGTATTAGTTACTTGGGGATGGGAGAGAGCAAAAAAGAAAAAAAAAAAGGCTCTTTGAGTAGTCATATCCAACTATTACAAGTAAGGAGATTTTTAACTCTATTTCTCTAAACATTTGGAGTTTTTGCCTCTATGGTAACATTTAGGTATAGATATTAATTACGCTATATTACAAAAGTTGAGATAATTTTCTACGGGCACTTGTCTTATATTTATCGGCTAAAATGTCTTTGACTGTGTGACATCACATACCCTATTTTTGCGAATTTTGTAACTTTTTAATTTATGTGATATCATACAAAATTCCCCTATTGTTGAGTTATTTGGGTTTTGGTCCAGATTTGGGTCTTTAATTAAATGTGATGAGGGTATCATGAAGCATGGACCCCTGTTTGGGTCTGGGTCTAGGTCCAGTTATGGTCTCTTGTTGGGTATAGAAAGAAACAGAAGGATTTTAGAATCCATATATTATATTGTAGCTTCTATCTTCTTAAATATGATGAAAATATAGAAATGATCAAATATGCATATTTCATATGATTGGAGGCGCCAAAATAACTCCACCACAAATTTGAGAAAAAAAATTGCCAATTCATCTACTTTAAGGAATCTGTTTTTCAAATGTTGATGGATGAGCTATTCATAAATTTGCCACTGCTGCTAATGTCAATTCTTGTAGTATCAAGGTAAGCTCACCATGCAACTGATAAAATGCATCAAATTTATTAAAACGTGTTCGTACTATTTTCTCCTCTTTCCGATATTTTATCTAATATTTGTTACCTTTAAATCTAATTATGCACTAAATCAAAATGTCCCAAAACTTTGTAAGGTATGGATGTAAAGGATATTTCTAGGCTTTCCATCTCCGACTTTCACGGTTTAAGTTTTGTAGGGCCCACGTACAAACCCATTGATCTACAAAAGAAAAAAACCAATTCCATATGATTTGATAACAGTTGGATCAAGGACAAACAAAATAAACCGTCAGTAAAAAAGGGCCCATCTTTCTATTTCTACCTACATTTAGATCCATCATCGTAAAAGATGAGAAACAAGAGACGATCCGAAAGAAGAATTCGTACTTGAGAAGCTGGGAATATTGTAGCTGAGCATTCTAATGTTATGATAATCATCATAGTTTATATTTTATGTGATATTGCACAATTCAGGGAGAATTTAGTTCATAAAATTACACAGGTGCTTGCAGTAAATTATTAGTAACTTTATCACAGGTACAATTATTAATGGCTAAAGGTTATCTACAAACATAACCCCAAATCTGAACCATTGTATTGACATGATAATCTATCATTGTCTTTTACCCCACAAAAAAAGAAAAAAGAAAAGGGAAAGAGAATCTATCATTGTCTACATTTCATAGTCACGGGAAACGGGATTAAAACGTAGAGAGTGTTGACTACGTTGCTCTCTTATGACTGACATTCATCCACTCAATCTTGCCTAGCTGGTAGGATAGCTGATTTTTCTTTGGTCACTGTCTAAGCCCCTACTTGGTGGGCATCGTAGCTCAGTCAATTCTTCTAGCAAATGGACTGCTTGTTTGTGATGTAAAACTGAAATTATATGGAAAGAATATATCATCAATGGGTGTTAACATCATAAAATTGACAGTGCTCCACGCCTCCACCAATCTGTTTCACCGGAATACCGACTATTGTTGCACTCACTGTGGAGTCTGAATCCTAATAGTCTTTAAATTGAGAATTCTGAAGTTAAAAGAGTGGAAACCGCATAATGAGATCTACCAATTGAAAATCCGAGCCACTAAAAATGAAATCGTTCACCGTCTATAGGATATCTCCAAATTACACACTAATAGAATCCGGCCCCACCATAAGATTGGTCATATGGTGAATAAAGACTTTATTATTATTATTACTATTTTTTTTCTTGCCGAGAAAATGTTATTTTATTAACAAAACAAACACAAAACATGCCTTAGACAAAACACAGGACATGACTATACACAACTCTAACCACCCCAGTCCCCAAAACTACTTACATACAAAGACCTAGTACAGTTGTACTTCCCCTGGACTATTAGAAGTAGGATCATTTGTAGCATGACCAGTACATCAGATTCCCTGCTGCACCGTGTAACACTGTGGTTTAGGAGTCAAGATCGGCTCGACCTTTCGTTTGGATGTGAATTGATAGAATAGATAATAGATGAAGGCCTTAGTCTGGCCAGATGATGAGCCACTATATTGCCATCTCTTGAACAAAAGGAAATTTGCCATAAGACGTCGCATGACGTGAACATTTTCATAATTCTTTTCTATATATTCATTAAACTCCATGAGAAATTCAAATCTTGGTCCAATGCTTTAAATATGAGGGATGAATCACCTTTTACAATTACATTTTCAAAGCCTTCCTTGATATAAATACTCAAACCCTCATATAAAGCGCTTGCATCTCTGCCTGAAATTGGGAAAGAATTTGATTTGAATAGGCCATTATCATCTTGACATCAGCTCTAGTGAGAACGGAATCAAATGTTGGAAGAGATGAAGGATTAGATGTCAGTGACGTGACCACTTCCATAAAGTGGAGGATAAATGACTTGGCCGAGAAATCAAAAGGTTGTTTTTCTATTTCCTTTACCCTTGGGCTTGGGACCCAAGAGAGCCCGCACATGCTGGAAGACAGCCGACTCACGTGGGAAAGGAGCCCGTGGGAAGAAGCGCAATACTCAAAGTTTGAACTCTGGATAGCAAGGTGCAAAATAAGGTTGCTAACCAACTGAGTAATTGCACGTTCTCAAAGAATGTATTTGGTTGCACTTTGTAATAGTGGTTATGGGATTTTGACATTTTAAAAGTCCAAAAGTTTAAAAAGTTAGTTTAGTAATTAACTTTTTATAAGTACTTTCTAATAAGTATAAGTGAAATATCACTTTTAAGAAATTAATTTAGTAATTGCAAAGTACCTTGCCAACTTTAGCAGGAAGTTAGTTTAGTATCCCCTTATGCATTTCACACATCTCTCTTGTCCCGTTCCATGATACAATGAATGTTTGGAGTATTTGAAGCTCTTGATTTTCAAATTAATAATTTAGATGATCGAAACCTAGAAACTGTTAAAAGTTGAGTGACATGTAAGAATAGCCATTTTTATTCTATTTCTGGCAAACGAACTGACGTGGCATCTAGCTATTGAAACTCTTGCATTAATGGAACTCAATTGTACCATGGATGAAAACTTGAGTACTTCATAGTAAATACCTTCACATATGGGATGTCTCCAAATTTAACACCAAATATGGGCTGGCCCATCCGAAAATTGTCGATATGATAAATAACATGATCAACACGATCTCATGTCATATTTATAATCACGATATTCTTTCTTTCTTCAACCAATTTTACAGTGGGGACAACTTTTATTAAAGTAAAATTAGGGATGTCCTACCAAAGTGATAAGGGCTTACATTTTGAGCAGCCTAAACTTAAGTTTTTCTTAGGCTGGTCTTACCGGAGAGTTTCACCCTTCAAGTCAACAATTCTATAAGGAATTTGAAATTTCAGCAAAGGAACATAGCAAAATGTCATGTTTCTTAACCAAAATTCCGAATTTTCAACTACTTAAAAGGTCTCAAATGACCTTTGAAATTTTTGGAACTTCAATCCCTTTGGTTTTTGCTAGGTTTTTTAGATGTTGTAAGGTTTTTTAGATGCTGTAAGAACAAAGGGGGATTTAGGCATTCCACGTGTTTAGAGAATTTAGAAACTTTTCGGACAAAAATTCTTTGAATCTGATCATTAAAGAAATAGGCCATAGTCATATCCAATTATTTAAGGTAAAGACCTTGTTTATCTTTTTTTTTTCTTTAAATTTTCTTAACCGTACAATTTAGATGATAATCCATATCCAATTATTTAAGGTAAAGAGTTTTGACTAACACCAGGCATTCATTCATGCAGTTCATATGGGCTAGTACTGAGCGACAATAATTCTTCCACCGAATGGAGCTTTACCAAAATAAAAAATAGCCATAGAGATGGGCATTTCTATTGATTAATTCTTATAAGTGGGCCCTACGAGCTTGATGAACTTCTTGTAGTATTGGAGGATATGGAGACTTTTTTGTCTTTTTTGCAAAGTTGACTTCATTGACCAATGCATGTGAATTGAAGCCGACACTTCCATTGGATGGCCTGGCACTTCTGTGATGCCTAAAATATCCCCCTTCCGCATGTATAAATAATGTGTTCTTGCTATACATTCTATCTACTTTCTTGTGAGACAAAAGCTTCAGTTACGATGTTCAAGACTGCTCTCTTTCTTGTGATCATTTGGTGTTGTTATTTTTATCGGAGTCACGGGTGTCTAGAAGAAGAGAGGACACATCTCCTGCAAATCAAAGACTCCATCAACTATCCACACGGCTCTTCCCTCGTTGAAGATTGGGTCGGAAAGAATTGTTGCAATTGGTCTAGAATACAATGCAATTCATCATCATCTAGGGTGATTTCAATCTATCTTTATGATATAAGATATGAAAGATTGGGACTTTGGTATCCAAATGCTTCCTTATTTGCTGCATTCAAGGAATTGGAAGAACTTGATTTATGGGGAAATCATATCGGTGGATGGGTCGCACCTCAAGGTAAATCAAATAGCCCATGTAGGCTCCATTTTAAGATAATCTAACTTGCTCTTATTACATTCTGTTACTATGTGTTGGCATCTACTCAAATCTCAATCTGCTTGGAGTTGTTGATACCATTGGGTTGATGATGTTTGAAATATATGTATAGTTTCTGCGTATGATCAAAAAATGGTACCATTGGGTTATATGGTACGAATCATTTCTTGGCTATTTGGAGTTTAGAGAATGTGATATGTCAATAGGATTGAACAGATTCCAATATTGTGCTTTGATTGTTTTTTTAATGAGAGAGATTCCTTTTGGATTGGAATCTGACGAACTATACAAGGAGAACATGGACCCGGAAGGATTGATGATGGGATTTTAGTAAGAAAGTAAAAACATAAAAGGTAAGGTAAGCAAACAATTAATAAGAGAGCCCAAGACAGAGACAAGAAAAGTGGGCCAACTGGTCAGCCAAGCAGGCCAAAGCTGCTTTCTTTTCCTGTCGTTTAGGATCTGCTCGAAACACTTGTGCATATGTCAAAGCACAAATTGAAATGAGTCCGGATCCTCTGGGGTATACATGATATGAGCCGACTTGGAGGACTTGCTCAGCCCAAGCTTAATTGGGCCCGAGTTAGAGCTCGGCTTGTTTGAGAATCATGCCATTCTCAAGCTGGCTTGATTAGCTCACAATTAAGGTGAGCTAGAGCTCAAGCATGTTCAGGTAGGGTGCACATATGACGTACTCATTTTTTTTTTTTTTATAAAAAAGATCTTATTGCATTCTGTTATGTGTGGGCATCTACTCAAATCTCAACCCGCTTGGAGTTATTGGTATACCATTGGGTTCATGATCAAAAGGGGTGTACTAGGACCCTAGGCCTAGTCAAAATGGGGCAAGTACTAAGGTTTTATGGTACGAGGACCTTAACCGTTTTTAATTACCCTTGTTTCATGAACGATTGGGCACCAATTAACCGTATCAATGGGCAACGGAAAGAGACATGGTAGATGGACAATTGAGATTGAAAGGAGATAGATGCATGTACGTGGGATTGGATATTACCTCATTTTCGGTTTTGAAATTCTCCTGATTATCATTATATTGTCAGTTGTCGTGTTTTGACTAATATTAATACTTAATTTTCTTTCTTTTTATAGCCTTCTCTAAGATGCAAAGCTTAAGGACGTTGAATCTTTGGAGTAATAACCTTTATGCAAGCATTGACTCTCTACGAGGTATATATGTACTCAACCAAGACCTAATGAGCTTGGGTCTAGAACTTGAATTGCTACCATGCTAGTTGATCATTACCTGCACGGCTGTACTAATCTCTTTTCTCCCATCCGAATTACAAACCCTAAACGCAAAACCGTAGGCCAATCAATTTCACCTCATTTTCTTTCTTCTTTTGACATCACTATGGTGACCTCAAAAAGCATCCTTCAAATTAGTGTGACCAAACCATCCAACCATCCATTTTGACCTCTTGTTTAGTTTTTTGACATTGACTAACGTTACTCATCAAAACATACATGCCTACTGAATTTTGCAGGTTTATGTGAATTGAGAAATCTCCGAGTTTTAAGTCTTGATGAAAACAATCTTGATGGCAGAGCACTTCCTCCATGTTTAAGCAACCTATCAATGTTGGAAACATTGTCGTTATCAGGCAATGATCTTGGATCCTACTCTAGCGCTCTAACAGGTAAAATAGCAATAAAATTGATTTATATAGAAATGATTGGGACATTGATAGGGTAAGTATTTTAATAGTATTGATTCGGCTTTATTCCTCTAAAACTTATTGAGGTTGCTCATTTGTTAGCTAAAGTAATTTACGCTTAGGACATTGATAGGGTATGGTTATTGAGAAATGTTAGCTTCGTTCCTTTTTTATAATCTGTTTTTTCTTTCTAGTTTCTTTTAAATATATCGATTTCTATTTTCTGAAAAAGTAGTTTGAGGAAGCAACTTTTGCTGGTCTGATCTAGTAATGGTCCCATCCAAGCCCAACGAGAATTAACATGTAGTTAATTTCAAACCCAAACCTGACCCAAATAAAACCTTAGCTAACTTGCCCGGTTGCCTCAGGTACCCAAATCTCATCGTTTAATTTACTCTTCAACTGAAAATAAACATCAGAGAATTTATATACTTCATTTATATTCTAGGCCTTATACAGTTTATATATACTCAGTTCAAATTGGGTATGCAAAGCTGAAATCCGATGCGATGGCCCAAATAAAATGAAAGCCTAGCCTTATTACGAATTAGTTCCTACATTTTGAACTTGAATGAGATGGCCCCAAAGAGGTCGGATTTCAATGAATTAGTTCCATTAGCTTCATTGGGTCAACCCATATCCATTTTAAGTCATAAAGTAATGTGTTTAATTTTTAGCCTTATTTTAGTAAAAAAGGCCCCTAGATTTTCACAAAATCTCAAAAAGACCCATGTATTTTATGTTTTTACTAAAATCTCCCTTCACTAATAATCTGATTGTTCAATAAATAATTGCTTCGTTTTTCCCTCTCTCATTTTTTGTACTTGGCCGATTTGTCACCCCTAAAAAAAAACTAAATGAGTTATCTTTAGATAAAAGTGAAAAAACGCAATGAAGAAACCCATTAAAGACATGGATGGGTTGATTGGGTTGTGGGCGCACAAACCACGCCAGCCTATTATTATGAGGTAAAAGCATGTTAGTGGAGATCATGGCCCCTAAATAAATGTAATGAAGGCGGCACCTTGGACATCCATTTCCGTATTAGTATGTTTCCTATTTCTCTCATGGTTCCGACACCCATTGTTTTTTTTAGTTTTGGCCTTTCTACCTTTCTACACGGAGTGTAAAGAAAAAAAAGGAAGGGTGAAATGAATGAGAGGAAATGTACCTTTTTATTTGTGTATTTCTCTAAAAGATATATTTCAATAAAAATTCAAACATAAAAAACAGCCTAATAATTTTATTTCCTGTATTTATTACTTTGATAAATATACATCTAGGTTGATTTTAATCGATCTTACTTGGATAAGAGAAGAAAGATTACTATACTAGGAATATGGTATCCGAATTCTTCCTTATTTGCTCCATTAAAGGACCTGGAAGGGCTTTCTTTACATGAAAATCAAATTGGTGGATGGATCCTTCTTACAATTTCCTTTTCCATCTGTCTTCCCATGAGATACCCTGGGTCCAATTTAAGATGATCCAAAACTCTCAAACATCACATTCCTTTAGGCATCTACTCAAATCTCAATTCACTTAGAGTTATTTGTATCATTGGATGATGATGTTATTTGTCAACGTGAGTATGGGCATAACAACCATCACAAATTGAGTCTAAATCTCACTTGACAAGTAAAGGCTATCTCAAAAATTTGGAGAGTTGACTTTTGGATCTGTTGAGTCACCTTGTTTTGACGAAACACCGAGCCAAAAATAAGGCTCACGTGGCTGAGTCAAATATAAATAATTAGTGCTTGAAGTTTATAGTTAATAATTTAAAGTTATTGATTGACATTTAATAAATTCACAAATACAGATTTTTTATTATTAACACATGTAAATACATGCATATCTAATTTTATAAGTATTTATCTATTTTTAAATAATTTTTAACACAACACAACTCTCCCGAGTCGTCGAGTTGACTCTCTCCAAGTCAATATTTTAGAGCTCGATGAGTCGAGTATGAGTCACGAGTTTTTCGACTTTGATTTCAATGTCATTGCAATTAACCTCTTCTATTTGCTCTTATCTTCAATTCTTTTGGAAATTTTTTTTTCCAATTTATGGTTGCAACTTCTTCCTACCATTTAGACACAAGAGTGGAGATGAGGTGTAAAGATTATTGCAAATAATATGAGTTATTTTTTTGGCGGTGAGAGAGGCAATTACAAGAGTACAAATGTATGAAATATATATATATATGTTTATTTTCAATGTATGATCAATGAAGGGGTGTACGAGGGACTCCTGGTATGGGACCTCGACAATTTTTAAATGTTTTTTAAGACAACATGACTCTCCCGAATCGTCGAGATGAGTCTATGCAAGCCAATATTTTAGAAGTCGATGAGTCGAGTTTTCTGACCTTATTTCAATATCGCTGCAACCTCTTCTATTTGCTCTTATTTTCAATTCTTTGTAAAAATTTATTTTCAATTTTTTGTTGCATCTTCTCCCTATAATTTAGGGATAAGAGAGTACAAGAGTACAGATCTATGAAATAAATATATATATATATATATATTTATTTTCAATGTATGATCAATGAAGGGGTGTATTAGAATTCCAAGCCCAATTAAATTCAAACAAGCACGGGGGACTCCTGGTATGGGGACCCCAACGGTTTCCAATTACACCTTTTTTATCACGTATAGGCCACCTAATAACTATAGCCATGGATAACAAAAGAGGCATGGCTGATATATGGACGGCTTAGATTGCAAAGAGATGGATGCATCGTAGGCATCTGACTCTCTATGAGATATGTACTCAACCAAGGCTAATGGGCTTGGGCCCACATCATGAACTGTTTTCACGGTGGTTGATCATTACCAACACTAATTTCACCTCATTTTGTTTTCTTACTTTTGACATCACCATGGAGACCTGAAAAAACATCCGTCAAATTAGTTTGATCAAACCATCCAACCAACCATTTTTGACCTTTTATTGGGTTTTCAGACATTGGCTGACATGACTCATCCAAACATACATGCCTACTGAATTTTGCAGGTTTATGCAAATTGAAAAATCTCCAAAACTTAAATCTTGATATGAGCAATCTTGATGGCAGAGCACTTCCTCCATGTCTAAGCAACCTATCAAAGTTGGAAGAATTGTCGTTAAGGGTCAATGATCTTGGATCTTACTCTAGTGCTCTAACAGGTAAATAGCAATAAAAATGATTAAAATAGCAATACATAAATCATTGGAGTCCATAAGAAGGAGAAAGTTTTATTTCTCTCACATTGGTAGAGCAAACGGGCAGCTCAGTAATGATTAAGACGCATTGCCATCAGAACCTGATCATTGATCATGATTATAGATAAGAAGGAGAAAGCTGTATTTCTCTCAATTGGAAGAATTGTGGTTATGGGGGCAATGATCTTGGATCCTACTCTAGTGCTCAAACACGTAAAATAGCAATAAAAATTATTTATATAGAAATGATTGGGACATTGATTGGGTAAGTATTTTAATAGTATTTATTTCAACTTTATTCCTCTAAAAATTTAATGAGGTTGCTCATTTGTTAGCTAAAGTAATTTACGCACCACTAACTAACCAAATAAAGGAGGTGAAAAATTAAAGAATTTCCGGTAGCCTGCTTCAATGATTTGCCGATATGAAGGACCTTGCAATTTGCATTAGCTTGGTCTAATCTCAGCAAAAGGTCCTCAAAATTTTACCAAAACCGAGAAAGGGTAGTAGACATAACTGTATGCTTGTTAATAACCGTCAATGTGTGGCACATAGTAGGTTGGTCTGCTCATATGCTAGGCAAAAAAGGTCCAAAAAAAAAAAAAATGTTGCCAAAAAGAGAAATATCTACGTGGGCTATTAGATGTGGTCCATCTGTGGTTAAATGAACATGAATAGTGCAATAAAGGACTTTAATGGTGGGGACTTGGACCCACTTTCAGTGCAGTGCCTCTGCATTTCTCACATGTTCCTTTTAATCATAATAATAATAATAATAATACAAGTCATCAATTAACTATCTTCTCAGATTTTTCTTAGGAAAGGCATACCTTTCTGGTAAGTTGCTGGAAATGGACTGACCGACCTCCTATTCTCTATTCATCTTCGGTTGCATACATATGAGTAAAATTCAAGTGATAATTCATTTGGGCTTATCTCCAACAATAAATCGGTCAAAAAGGAATAAAAAGGAGATTTAGAAAGGAAGCAGTTACTTTTATACTATTTGACTGTAGTTTATTGGTAAGTCACGGGAGTTTTCTGTAAAAATATAAAAAATTGGGGCTTTCTGGGTTTTCATGAAAGTACATGAGTCATTTTGTTAAAAAAAAAAAGCTCTTGACTTGTTTCACTATCTCATATTCTGATTGTCTTTGCTCTTGTGATACTTATTGGATATTGTATGTAGGTTTATGTGGATTGAGCACACTAAAGTCTCTAGATCTAGGCGGCAACGACTTCAATGATAGCAATCTTCCGAAGTGTATGGGAAACTTTTCCTTACTTGAGAACCTCAATCTAGACGGGAACAATCTTAGTGGCCATTTTGGCAACTCAATATCAGGTATAAGGCCATAATAATTCTCCTTAATTGGAATTCACATGTTTTTGTTGCCTATTAGTTACTGCTAATATGGTAAAACCTAGGGTGAATGAGTTGCGACCTTATTTGTATTCAACGGAGGTTTCCACACTAAATTGGCCTTTTAATTTTGGCCATTAGAATTTAGGATTTTAAACATCGGGTTGCTTAGAGCAACTCCAATAGACACTTCAAATGGCCATGTTAGCCTTTAACAGCTCTAATTAACATATGAGATTGTCTTCAACAGATACTTCATGTCCTACATGGCTTTTAAAGTATGTGATAGTATGCCAAATTTGGTATACCATAAAGCATACTTCAAAATTTTCTTTTGAATAAATTAATGCTGAGGGCCCACTTGCATTTGAATTTTTGGTACAAATCTTTCTTTTGAATAAAATAATGATCATGGGCCCACTTGCATTTGCATTTGACATCTCTCTTAGAGTTGCCAAGTTATGTGTGCCAAATTACATATGCCATATCAGCCTTTATTTTTTAAAAGGCATATCCAAATTTAAAGGATTTCTTGGAGATGCTCTTAAGGGTTTTATTTGAGGAGTTGGACTACAACATTTGGGGGCTTTGGATTTTTATTACTAATAAGATTTTCTCTCTTATATACTTCCGCTTATGGTTTTTATAATCATTGTCTATTGACCCAATTGAGTTTTCAAAATGTAAAGAGAAAGAAGCTATTGTTACAACTCTACAAGTGAATATCTAGTATTGTGATTTAACTAGAATAATTATAAAATAATTAAAGTAATCTACTTTGACATTAACAAAAGGGTGAATAATCCCATCCTCGTCATTGTCATCATCATAAGGCTATAAAATGTAATTTATTACTAGGAATGTATTTTACTGTATTATAACATTGCGTGAATTTATTTTTTTTATAAAAAGAAATTACTTTTAGTAGTACAAATATAATTTATTTATATTTTAAAGATATTTTCTTAAAACTATCCCGATAAAGATTAGAATTATCCAAATACGATCTCTTGCCAATTTACACTCTAAGTGTAATTTTTAATTATTATTATCCATCTTTGTTTTTTTGGTAGTAGAAAATCTCATTAAACAAAAACACAAAACAAGACTGTAGCAAAGATGCACAAAAGACAGACCTCCACTAATCACATAACCAGAGAATCTATCAGTTTGTTGTCCGCTGTGTAGCTTTAACAATGCTACATTGCTACGGGGGCCCAAAGAAGCCCAACTTTACCATTAACGAGATATTAAACCCTTTGTTTTAAATGTTTTGAGTTCACAGCTAATCATTAACTTGGCCCTTCAATTTTATTTTTCATAGGACTAGGTTCAATTCATATAGCTATTGGGCCAAATCATGAGGTCCAAACTACGAAAATGTGCTGCCCAATAACACCAGCTTGGGCGCTGGTGTAGCCCGTCCAGGTCGCAATCATAAGAACGCAGTTCTACATGACATTTTAACAAACCTAGACTAGTACAATACTGTTTTTAGCTACTCATGCACAAATACGATTGCAGACCTTGGTTGCCCATTAGTAGGGTTGTAAACGGGTCGGTTCCGGTCCGGGTCCAGGGTGGAACCGGAACCGTTTTCTAAGAAGGGGAATCGGAACCGGAACCGGAACCGGAACCGTTAAGAATAATGGGAACCAGAACCGGAACCGGAACCGTTTGTGAGGCGTGTCTGGTTCCGGTTCCGGGTCTAGACCAATACCTGTATTTTTCTTTAAAAAATTTATGATTTTCTCACATTTCAATTGGATCACGTACCTATAAACACTAATGTGACATTTTGTCTATCAATAACAGACACTTTAAACCAAAAACTCAGAAATCACATCCAAACAGGCAATGAGATGTAGAAAAGTAGAAAACCCTAATGTAGAAAAGTAAAAAGGGTTCTGTTCTCACATACTAAAGTTACCTTATGTTAGTATATATTGGGTCGGGTCTCGGGTCCACGGGTCTGAGCCACTGTGGATCCGGAACCGGATCCGTTTAGGTATCGGTTCCAAAAAAAGGATCCGGAATCGGAACCATTTTCTTATCGGGACCAAAATAAGGACCCAGACCCGGATCCTAACGGGTCGGAACCTTCGGGTAATCGGAGAATCGGGTACCCATTTACAACCCTACCCATCAACTGGACCACTATGGTTGTGAATATATCCGGCCATCATCATAGGAGCCTCTTTTTGACAATTCAAATATCATAGAAACCTGCCACTGCCACATTTCATGTATGTTGCACATGAAGATTACCCTTTGGGCTTTGGGTTAGTAGGACAGGGGGTCCATTATTGATATTACATCGTTATTGGTTGGCTCTGCGGAAAAATCTCCATCATTAATTAATTATATCTCATCGAGACCGTGTGTCTGCTGCCATGAAATTATATTGCAAAAGTCGCAGGACTGAAGCGATTGCAATTTTCTGTATCTTGAGTCGAATCAATTGACGGATGATGGTATTTCTCCTTGGATATCCAACTTAAAATCATTGACTACACTACGGTTAGGATACAACAAATTGAGAGGCTCGGACACCATGAGAGGTATCATACTTTTTATTATTATTATTTATTTTTCAGAAAAACAAGCCCAAACGAACTAATTACACAAACACCAAAACAACTAAAGCAGCCAGCCGCCCGTATTATATCTTCATTGATTTCTTTTCTTTTTGAGAAATTTCTAAAAAACTTTCAAAAATTCTAAACACATCAAAATTATTGAATATACTCATATACTCATGTGAAAATACAAATTTTGATAAATATGATAATGTGCTTCACACATATAACGTATGCATATGAATCCTTCACATATCAAACTAATTTTCTAAACTCTTTGTGGGCCCAGTTAAGAATCCAGACCGTTTTATATTCTCACTATAAATCTAAACATGTGAAGGTTCTTATCTTTGACTTTCATGAATTTTGAAAAATATGCAAACAATGTAAAAAAAAAATCTAAATCCCACTTTTCGACTATCTTCACTTTTGTGGGCCCCCAATTCATGATTTAAGCTATTCAATATTCTCATTTATATAATGAAGCCCAATGCATGAGATTTCATTTCTTAGATCCTCAAGGATTTTGGAGAGATGTGAAAAACTAGAAAAATAATTAAATTTCTGCACCTTTTGTGACTATGAGCCCCAATTCATGATTTGAACCATTCATCGAGCCTATTAATACCTATGTTTCCTCTCGAGAAAATATTCAGAGCGCTAGAGCCTATTGCATGGTATAAACCAAAAATCTCTTTTTACTCTTTCTCTTTATGCATTCATATCATTTACTCAAGTAAAAACGGTGCTTCCATACAAACTTGATATAATATCTTTCACATAGTGTTTACATATGTAAATCCTATTTTCATATCCAAACGGGGTAGAGTTAAAATTTTAGACTGTTAGGGCCCATTTAACTTCACTCTACTCTATTTTTTGACTATCCAAACATGTCCTACGGTTTTAAAATCCAACTTCTTACTAGGAAATTATTTTAGTGTATCATAACATTTTCTGAACTTTTTATAAAATTTAATTTTTTAATAATATAAATAAAAGGTTTTTTGTTTGGAAGGTAATTCTTTTAGAATGTCCTAATAAAAACAGAAATTATCCAGTTATTGTTCCCTACCGATGTTATCTTAAAAAATTCAGATCAACAACAAATTTAATTCTCTTATTTTCGCTGGTAAAAGAATATCCATTTGAAAGTCCTAGATGTACATAGCAGCATCTAAAAATTTTTGTTTCGTGATGTGTCTGATCTAGATCAACCAAAACGTTTACATTTTGAGCTTGAGCTCCAACAAAACTATTTATATCAGTATGAACCATGTTGTCGCTCAACCATGAGAACTGTTCAAACCGGTAAGAATTTAAGAAATGAATTTAAAATCTAAATGTAAATTTTTTAAATTATTATTATCTACTTTTAAAACTTAAAAAGTTCACATATTTAATTATTTTAGATATTGAATTGTTATCTATCATCTTTGATCTCTTAATAGATTTTATGGGATATTTTTTACTTCTAATATATATGTTTTATTTAAAAATCTATGAATTCTATAATTATCATTTCATGCTAATTTCATGGGCCTGAAGAGACCCAACTTTGCAATTAACAAGATATATTCTACTGTCACGGAATTATATTGCAAAAGCTCCCATGTCGAGGATATTTCTAGGATGTTGTGTTATCCGAAATTACGGACCACAACTTGATGATAAACATGATTTGTTTTTATGATGTCACAGGACTGAAGCGATTGAAGTTTCTGGATCTCGATTCAAATCAATTGACGGATGATGGCATTTCTCCTTGGATATCTAACTTGACATCATTGACTCGGCTAAGTTTAGAAAACAACAAACTGAAAGGCTCCGACGACATGAGAGGTACCATGCTTTTCTTTTTCTTTTTTTAATTTCTTTTCAAAAAAAAAACATGCCTAAACAATCCAAATACACAAACAACAAAAACAATTGAAGCAACCAGCCGCTCTAGTCTTAAGTTTTCATTATTCTTTTTTTCTTTGAAAAATTTGTAAAAAACTTTCAAAATTTCTAAACATATCAAAATTATTGGATATATTTATATACACATGTGAAAATTAAATTTTTGACAAACATGGTAGTGTGTTTCACATATATAATGTTTGTATATGAATCCTCCACACATGAAACTAATTTTCTAATTTTTTTTGGGCCGCAGTTCACGATTCAAACCATTTTATACTCTCATAAAAATGATAAATCTCAGGATGTGAAGTTTCATATCTTTAATCATCATGAATTTTGAAAAACAAAGGCAGAATGCAAAAATATCTACATTCCACTTTTCATCATGTAATGGAATCATAGTGGTGATGGGACCAATCTATTTACGATGGGAATAAAAATGAGGTGACAAAGTGGTGAAATCATAGAGGGGGCCTCCAACGACAAAGTGGTAATTGCACCCACCCATCGATTGAGGATTTATTAGTGGGTTCCACGTAAATAAATAAGGTAATGAAAAGTGAGGCCACTATTAATAGAACCCACATTGGCCTCACTCATGGACGGATAACAATGTGTCATGCGCATAAATTAATCGGCCCCCTTTGTGCCAAACAAATGCAGTGCCTCCTTGATAAGTGGCATGCACACTTAACTGATGAAAATCATCATTGGGCCCACACTTCAATTAAAGTATGGGCATACCAAAATCATGAAATGTATGTCTAGCATTCCTAATTTTATGTATGACTCATACAAAGGTTCGGCAAGCTATTCCAATGTGACTCGATCACATAGCTGAGGTGGATAAACAATCTAGTCGATTTAGCTTATTATGCATGACGATATGATAGGCACAACTGTCTTTTAACTTTTTAATTTGAGGGATATCTTCTTTTTAGTTTTTCACAAGACTGAATCAGTCAAAACAAACAAAGTTCGATGGTCTGCTCTTCTTTCTAGCTAGTCAAGAGAGGTTTTAAGAAAACGATAAAATATAAGAGCATTTTTTAGATTTCATGAAAATAGAGGAGCCTTTTTGTAAAAGAAAAATCTTTATTATGAAGTCTTACTACATATCAATAATACATATATAAAACTGAAAATATGTTTTTTTATTTGAGTTTTTTTCTACCTAATAATATCTTAAAGACATTCTAAATTTGCTTGTATTTTTTTATTCATTATCATATGACAACCTTATGTATATTCAGTGTCACATTTTTATTTTGTTTATTGGAAACGGTAGATTATTTGAAAAACTTAAAAAAGACACAATCATAGATTAGCACATTTTTATGGGACACTCCATGTACTTGAGGACGTTATTTTGAACAATTAGAATTTTTATATTATATGGTCCATGCCTTAAACTTATTTTGTACATAGAAACAGATAAATTTTGCAATTGAGCCGGGTTAGGACCTATAAAAATCTAACAACAGTAATTGTTAATCCTAATAACCATGTCCCCCGCCGAGGAGATTTATGAAAATTCACAACTTAGAAACTTATAAGAAATCATGGATATGGCTATCTGTTGTTAAATCCAGGCCGAGCTTAATTACCATTAAATCAATTGTTAAGATATTACGATGAGATTACCATTAAATCCCACCTCCCCCTTTGCTTTAATATATATAATTAGGGACCGGAGAATGCGCAAGTAGGATCCAAAGTCATTTTATCAACACCAGAATCTGATTGGATAAACTTTAATAGAAAATTCCCCAAAATCGGAAATGACAAGAAGATCCTAGCCATCATTTGTTTGGTCTTCTCTTAGCTGAGGACCCCTCAATTTTTGTAATTCATCATTAACCATCTATCTAATTATCCAAAGAAACTATAAAAAAAGAATATTATTTTATTTCATTTGATAGTATTATCTTTTTTTATAAATATTTTTCAGTTTCACTTTCAACACAAGATAAAGGAGCAGCATGACTCAAGCCACACTTTTTAATTTCTTCTCAGGGTGTAACTACTGAAGATGATTTTTTTCCTTTTCTACTTTTTTCTTGTTTTTTCCCGCTTTAAATCTTTCAAATTCATGCGACCACGAACAAAACACACTGACACGAAACTTCACCAATAGGAAACTCCACCAAGTGTCATATGTGTAGAGAACATGTAGTTGCTCAGCTAGTTGGCAACCACGTTTCTACCTGGCTGCCTAAGGTTCAAACCCTGGGTATGCCACTTCTTCCCGTGTGTGCAAGCTCCCTTCCCACTTGTGTGAGCTTTCTCCCTGTGAGTGCACGCTCCTTTCCCACGTGAGTAGGTTGTCTTCCCGCCTGCTCTTGGGTCCCAGCACCCTTGGAGGGGTACCAAAGAAAAGTGTCAAACGAGGAAGTATTAGATCATGCAATTCTTAGAAGCTTCTTATCACATCGTGGTAAAGGGTGGGTAAGAGGGAAGCATGGGTAAAGAAGGTTGGATATAAAGAAGACTGCTCTTTGATAGACACGAGCATGAAATTGATTGTTATAACAAAAATGAAGTGAATAAACTAAATATCTCTTAATGAAACTACATTGAAAGGATTTAAGGTTTTCTAATAAGGTAGATATTGTAGTTAGTCACATAAAAGAGAAGATACCGGAGGTAAAAAGATTGAATGCTAGGGCTATAATGGTCAAGATTGTGTTGGATATTAAGCTTTTAAATATAATTAACGCATATGCACCTCATTGAGGATTAAATGTGAAAGTTGCATCACGAAGGAGAAAAATATAGCAACTAGATGAGACTTTAGTGGTCATGTAAGGAAGGCAAGCGATGGATATCATAAAGTTTATCGCAGATATTGCTTTAGCAAAGGAACAACAATTAAGAAACTATCCTCAACTTTGTTGCAGGCTTTGATCTTGCATTAGCTAATACATATATATTTCAGGAAGAAAGATAAACAAACACCTTTTGGCCTTTAAGAGTGAACCTTACAGAGCATATCTAGATTGCTTCTTAATCAAGCATGGTGAATGACTCATTTATAAGATTTGAATTCAGATGAATAATGGAATTAAGATTAGAATTCAAATGGACAATGGAATTGAAGGTAGCCAAATTTTGGGGCTTAGTTTACTTTTCAAAGGAAAATAAAAATTAGAAAATCTGCATACTTCATATATGCTCAACACCGTATACAGTGTTATCCTCAAAATGATATTTCCACCACTGCCATGGATTTAAATCATAACCTGATAATGAAATGATCTGGTACATCATATAAAAGTACAAACCATTTTTGTAAAACTCTTGTGACTTGTATCACCATCTCATACTATGATTGTCTTTGCTCTTGTGATGCTTATTTGATATTTGTATGTAGGTTTATGTGGATTGAGTTCTCTTTCAAGGCTTTATCTATCTGACAACTACCTAAGCAGTCTTCCGACCTGTATGGGGAACTTATCCTCACTTGAGGAATTCGATCTGTCACAGAACAATCTTAATAGCCTTTTCAGCAACTCAATACCAGGTATATGCCCATAACATTTCTCTTTAATTTGAGTTCATAATGAGGTACTTTGCGATTAACAAGATATTAGGGCATGCCCTTTGTATTAAATGCGTCGAGTGATAGAAAACCATCTACTTGGCCTTTTATTCTATCATAAGACTAGGCTCAGTTCATGTAGCTATTAGGCCACGTCATTTTATACGTCCAAACTGAGAAAATGTGCTGCGCCCAATAGCACAGCTTGAGTGCTGGTGGAGTCCGTCCAAGTTGCAACCGTAAGTAAACAGTTCTTTATCAGTAGTAGACATTCACAATCCTACTGAGTCTACTCATGCCCATCATAGGGCCCAACGTGGTTGTGGTTATTATATCCATGATAGGATCCTCGTTTCGACAATTCAAATGTCATGGAAACGTGCCACATACAAACATGTTTCACATGAAAATTACCATGTGGGTCCATTCTTGAGTGATCGAGACCATTGATTTAGCATTGCATCATTATCAGTTCGCTGTGCGGCAAAATCTCCATCATTGATTTATAGGTTATTAAGACCATGTGTCTGCTGTCACGGAATTATATTGCAAAAGTTCCCACGTCCAGGATATTTCTAGGATGTTTCGTTATCCGAAATTATGGACCACCATTTGAATGGAACGGCCGGCTTCAAGTTGAGGATAAACATGATTTGTTTTTATGATGTCACAGGACTGAAGCAATTGCAGATACTGGATCTCCAGTGGAATCAATTGACGGATGATGGCATTTCTCCTTGGATATCTAACTTGACCTCATTGACTGAGCTAAACTTGGGAAACAACAAACTGAAAGGCTCCGACAACATGAGAGGTACTCTGCTTTGTTTTGTCATAAAAACACGTCTAAACAATCCAACTAAGCAAACATCAAAACAACTAGAGTCTACAGCAGGCCTATTTGGGAAATGATCTGCCCACAAAAGTCCATCTTGGGTTAAAATAACTTTTACTCTTATTTACAAGGAAAAAAAAGACTTTTACGCTTGTACACTTTTCGTAGCAATGGGTTTTATATTAAACATTATAACAATGAAGGATTAATAGAAAAATAACTACATGCCCTTCACCCCAGTTATAATAGTCTTAAGAATTTGGCAGCATCAACCAGATTTTTAATTTTGGCCCTTCACTCTTCAACTTTTCAATAACCTTTATTTAAAAGCTCCTTTAGTCATTAGTACAAATTTATAGAAATTCAATTAGAAGTAAACAAAATTATTTTTGAATTTAGAGGAAAGAGGCTCTCATCTAGCAGTATGGAAGGGATGGAGAGTGAATGGTGAAAGATTGAAGATCTACGACGAATCACAATATCTTTTTCAGATTTAACTTCTCATGATAAATGGAGAGACTGTTCTCCTATGAGCGGACTACATGTGATGTCCATCTCTATGCAGCCCACTTAGGCCCACCTTCGACCAAGGCAGCCTCTTTGATGCTTACACTCCTTGAACCTTCACTTACCATTGAATTGAATTTTAAAAAAATCTACGATTAATACATCATTAAATTTTAATGCTATTAAATTAAGGGCTAGGATAATCCGGTGGAGCTAATTTTTTTGGGTACCCTTATCTAGGGAGATCTTTTCATCTATCCTTCTCCTACTGTACCACATGCATCAAAGTGGTCCCAACCAGCTCATTACATATAGGGGTCATTTGTATGCAACTATTTACATATGTAGTATTTATATATACACAGTTCTTTTTCACACTCATTTACAGATCACATCCAGAAATGAGGTGTGAAAGGATATGCAAGCGAAAACAAAGTTCAAGGTCTGTTAATGGAGACATTTTCAGCTCTAGGATTCACATCTTGCACTTTATTTTCGAATGCATTGTGTCACAAAATGAAATTCCATCAACTGCTTTTATATATATATATGAGCAAGGCTCCCCTAAGCTCGAGCTTAGGGAGAAAATTTCGTAAGCTCGTGCTTGTAGGGCTCACCTACACATGACCCCCTTAAATTGCACATGTCCACCAACTTTCGGTAAGATCCGAATTTACTCGACCGTTGGATTGACTATATATCAATCTGAATGGATTGTTGACCGTTAAACTCTTAGGCCCATATCGAGATGATAGAAATTATGGTTGTGACTGATTTTTTGCAGGGAGGAAGATCCTAGGGAGTCCTTGAAATCCCCCCATCCCCATCCCCATGTGGGTCCCCAAGTGGGCCCCACTACACACTTGAGTTTACCTTATCCTAAGCTTGAGCTTAGGGGAGCCTTGCTCTCTCTCTCTCTATATATATATATAATAAGGTGATAGCATCTCTCATAGGAGCATCTCCCATATATATATATATATATATGAAAATATTCATGTGCATCCATCCCTCACTATGTTATGGTGAGGGACAACATAGTAGGGTTGACTATATAACACATCTGAACCTATCCACACACATGGAACCCCCTTAAGTACACTAGACCCATTGAATTTTTAACTATCCAAATGTATTGGACCGTTGGATTGAGGGTCAAATTTTTTCCTTTAATATAAAGTCATTAAGTTTATGGGTCACGGATGAAGGGGTTAGAGGCATGAGATTGACCCCAAATTTGATATATGGTCTCATTCAAGGTGTCTCTTCCCATCCCCCACAAGTCCCATGATTAGTGGGTCCCTAAGTGGGCCCCATTAAGTTTGTCCTCACCATATGATGAGGGAATGATGCATAGGAATATCCCAGGGGAGTCGTAAGGGAGTCGTATCTATAATATTCACCATTCATTTTTTTTTCTATTGAACTAATAAACTCAACACCTATATACTATGCACTGCGCATTGGTATTGTTTGTCACGTACGACCTGGTGAAACGCATGGGGATCCTGTCTTAGTTGTGGGATTTACCCAAAGTATATTCGAATATCTGATCAGATTGCGCCATTTGAGGCACTGGATCTACCCAAAGAACTACGAATATCTGGCACATAATTGGATATATATGTCATGTATTTGGCAACTAGTAGAATAATTGCCTTACCCATTTGTTGTCTTCAGTTAGAGGGTTGGCCATGGCCACGATATTGTCCATGAGCACTGGAAAGAGCATTGACAGAGGAATAGTAGTAGTAAAATGTAATATTTGTTAAGTTGATTTACATGACTTAAAAAGACGAAGACAACTGAGTTCATCTGATTCCTAATACTTATGATGAACAACTCATACAGAAACAGATCGGATCGTAAGAGAGTCAGAAATGCTGATCAAGTTTTCGTTATCAACTATAGTAGATATCACGGTGAAGAATTCCTGGAATGAGATGAAGAAATCGCTTTGTAGTTCTTTAGACCGACTAATTATTTTGGGTTAAGTACTCTTTTGCAGAGTAGAGTTAAAAAATTCAAATTTAAGGCTAATTACTTCTTTTCCACTTAATAAAACTGGAATTGATGATCAGAGTTTCTATTAAATGCTCCCGAGCAGAAATCGAAGACATCAAATGAGAATGTGGTCATTTAAATCATCATCAATCGTCAAATCAAAGGAGAGACAAACATAAACATATCCAAATAAATATATATATATATATACTTGTCTACAATTGAAAATGTTCAAATTCACAAATCCTAGTTCAATGGCCCAACAAACCAAACTCTAAGGGAGAATTAGCAAAATAAAATAAAATCAAAATACAAAACTAAAAGAATGGAAGCTCTAAGCTATGTTATCACACTACTACACCCTAATTAGGGGAAGAAGAGCTTACCAAACAGTGAAGGGAATGGAGGAAAGGCTTGCAAATTGGAGATGATGAGCTCTTACCAAACAGTGAAGGGAATGGAGGGAAGGCTTGCAAATTGGAGATGGATGAGCTCGAGGGGTCCACGCGAAGATTGTGATGGCCATGATCGATGGTGACGATCAGAGGTGGGACTGCTTTGCAGTCCATTTCCAGCAAGGTGGGGGAGATCATAGGGCCCACTAGGAGGTGGCCCACTTCATCTGTAGTGATGGGGGTCTTGGTGGTCCACTGTGCAAAGAGGGGGAAGAAAGGAAAACGAATGAAACAGAGAGAGAGTAAAATGGTTGGATGTGGGTGGGAGAGAGAGAGAGAGAGAGAGAGAAAATGGGTGGGTGCTCAGTCATGTTGGCAGGGAGAAGGGAGAAAGAAAATGGCAAATGGGGAAAAACAGAGGGAGAGAGAAACAGGGAAATAGAGAGAGATGGGCTGGGTTTCAGTGGTGGCCGGCGATGGTGCTGGCGGTGTCGCCGACGGCGACGGCGTGGTGCTCCGGAACGGTGCGGCAGCACGGCTGGGTGAGGGAGAGATGAGTGAGAGAGATGAGAGAGTGGAGAAGAGAGGGGAGCTCGGTCATGGTGATGATCGGCGGCTTCGTCGTCCGGTGACGGTGAGGCAGTGAGTGAAGTGAGAGAGGGAGAGAGAAGTGAGGGAGGGGGCTGCTGTGAAGTGAATGAGATGTTCCATCGTGACCTAAAAAGGGGATGGGGATATGATAGGAATGGGGGTATTTTTGGAAAATGATACAATGGGCTAGAGTGGGCTCGGGTCGGGTCGGGTCGGGTCGGGTCAGGATTTGATCGAGTTCGAGAGTACGGATCGAGATGCAATAGAAGATAGTTCGGGAAATTAGGTAATCTACTCGATGGTGCCAAAATCTTGAAAAGCAAAAAATACTAAAAACCCCTCCGAACTTTCTGGAAATAGCGACACACACCCCTACTGTACTCAAACATGCTCGGATCTCAACCCAACTTCGTACACGCGATCCTAATAATTAATCGGACACATTTGGCTTATGAACGAGCTTAATTAACAAAAAATATAATTAACTAGACTAATTACAACCTAGGAATTTCGGGACCTTACACTCTCACTTGATTATAGAAACTTTGTAACAACACCACACTATCTCTAGGAGCCTTCTGGTATTGTGGAGGAATATATTATCTTGTCTCCAACATATCTCTAATCAGGAAGCACAATTTCTACCGATGTTCAGCCAATGGGGTTGCTTTGCCAAACTTGCAGTACCAATTAGCACCGTCTTTCGTATACCTCTACCACATCATACAAACATTATATATTTTCAAGGTATACTCACATAACGACTCATTTTCTTCTCAATTGCAGAAAATCAATCGTGAGAAAAATCCCCCTTTAAAGAGAGTTAGAAAGGAACCACTTTTATAAAAATTATTTGACAGATGGATTTTGGTTTCTTTAGGTATTTGCGTTGGACACACTATGCCAAGCCAGATTGATAAGTCTATAATGATGATGTTGGCCGTAATGTAACGCCCCACCCCTTACCCATGCATGATATTGTCCGCTTTGGCCCACTGACCTCACGGTTTTGTTTCTGATGGGCCTGAACCCATCAAAAGGCCTCATGCTACCCAATCACTTTCCTCTCTATAGTCGATGTGGGACTCCGGGGCGTCACACGTAATGACTATGACTATGATGATGATGATGAGTTTTCATTTTTTTATTTTGATGATGAGTTTTCATTTTTTATTTTGATGATGAGTTTTCATTTTTATTTTTTGTCTCTTATTATTATTCGTGCAGGACTTTGTAGCTTAAGGAACCTGCAAGCCTTAGATATAGCAAGGAACTCATTTGGGAGCAGTATAGATCCATGTTTTGGTAAGATGCATAATCTTTCCTATCTGGATCTTCGTGACAATCAATTTAAAGGAAACATCCCATCATCGATTTTTAGCAACTTGATAATGTTGGAGGACATCGATATATCACAAAACCAATTTGATGGTTTGTTTTCTTTTTCGACATTTGCCAATCTCTCAAAACTTTCATACGTTGACCTTTCAGAAAATATACAATTAGAGGTCGAAACCGAGACCACCATGTGGGTTCCAACTTTCCAACTGAGGTCTTTGTTGCTAAACAATTGCATTCTTAACAAACGTACCGGCCATGGCATACCAACCTTCATCTCCACTCAACAGAGTCTTGACACTTTAGAGTTAAGCCATACCTCCCTGAAAGGGACAATTCCTTCATGGTTATTGTACAATGTCACTATTGGCAGCCTGAGTCTCAGAGGTAACTTTCTAGAAGGCCCATTTCCCAAGCCTACTCATCACAATATGTCAATGCTCCAATATCTTGACATCTCCGACAATAATTTTTCTGGTGAGCTTCCTCCTAACATTGACACTGTTTTCCCCAATCTAGTTTCTTTTAACATGTCCACAAATGAGTTACAAGGTGCTATCCCCTTATCCTTTAGCAAGTTACAGGAGTTAGAAACATTGGACTTATCACAAAACAAGCTCTTCGGAGAAATGCCAGAAGGTTTGATTGGAAACAATACCTCACTCAGATATTTAAAACTATCAAACAATGAATTGCATGGGAACATTTTTTCAAAAAATTGGATTACGACCGAGTTGGTAGTTTTGTTACTTGATAACAATGAGTTTACTGGAACAATCGCATCTAACATGCCGAGGAGTCCTTCATTGATCGTTCTTGATCTAAGAGGGAACAAACTACAAGGTTTTATTCCTAGTTGGTTACCTTCCCTAGTGAATTTGGCTTTACTTCTCCTTGGTGACAACTTCTTTGATGGCTCTATCCCAATACAACTTTGCCAATTACAAAATTTGCACATATTGGATCTCTCAAGTAACAAAATTTCTGGAAGCATACCCTCTTGTCTCAACAACATTTCTTCTTGGATGGAAGAAATTCCAATCCAAATTGACAAATCACTTGGACTACAGTTTGAACGGTATATCTCCTTGGGTTTTGGTGGTTATGGACTCGACCAGATATATACTAGAGTTAAAACTAATTGGAATACAAAGGGAATGATCCTAACTTATGAGGGCGTTCCTTTTTCTTTGATGACCGGTATCGATTTGTCCAATAATCAATTGATCGGTAGTATTCCACTCCAAATGGGGAAATTGAAAGAACTTCGCTCTCTAAACTTGTCTCACAACCTTTTGTCTGGCCCTTTTCCAGAGTCCTTTCAAAGCTTGGAAAATATTGAAAGTTTAGATCTCTCACATAACAAGTTAGTCGGGATGATTCCACCTCAAATAACTCAACTTCACTGGCTTTCCACCTTTAGTGTTGCCTTCAACAGTCTATCAGGTGTGATCCCACATGAGAAGCAGTTTCTTACATTCAATGAGAGTAGCTACACGGGCAATCATGATCTTTGTGGACCACCTTTACCATGGAATTGCTCATCCAACAATCCATCTCAAACTCGAGATAACAAAGAAGAAGAAGAAGACAACTCTGAGATCCTGGACAATCCTACGTTTTTCTACTCGGTGGTGGCTATTTCATATGCTTTGGGATTCTGGAGTTTCATTGCCCTTATTTGCAATAAGAACCGGCGAGTAAGTCTTTTTAGGACTGTGGACAGGTGTTATGATTGGGTCTATGTAAACTTTCAATGGTTTCAGTTATACCTAAAAAGGCATTGTAATTAAGAATGTTGATTTGTTTAGACTTGGTAAGTGCTACTGGTACTCTTAATTTTTGACACTAGCATATTTGTGGTGATTGCATTTTTCAACTTAGCCAATTTAATTTCTCATACAAAATTATCTATGGGGAACACATGCTCATTACATGCATAGAGAGTTATAGATATAAATTAAACTTTTACAATATTATTGTGATATTTTCATACCAAATTCTTATATGTTTGAACTATGCATTTTCATCAAATTTTTTTTCTTTTTTTATGTCAAGATCCTAATCAAAACTAGTCTAAAAGGTGTGATTTAAGTGCAAAATCTTGTAAGCAAAACAATAATCCTTTTCGTTACAATGATGATCGGTTGATTTAATATATGTGGCAGTGTTGGACCGGCAGGCAACAATAAATAAAAAGGCTTCTTAAATTTTCTATCTATAAAAACTAAGTCTTGCCACTTGATTAGAAGGAATGAAATTGATTGATAAATATGAAAGTAATGAACAATATGCTTTTGATCGAGTGGCTAACAAGTTTAAATGTGGCCCCTTTTTATAAAAACTTAATAAATGAAAACCTCTTTTTTAAATAGAAATGTAATGCTACGTAATGCAAGATCTTGTTATTACAGGTAGAAAGTAAACTATTAAAATGGCATGTTCACCTAAAGAACTGCACGAAGCCCACTCAAGATGATACAGTAAATACCTAAGTCCAATTTGAATTCACAAGTCTGAATCTCATTAAGGGCCATTTTAGGAATTATAATGTGGGACCCGCCTTTAAAAATGTTGGTATGTGGATCCATCTTTATAATTCATTATATGGGACCCACCTTTTTTAAAAATTACAACCTGAAATTTACCTTTAGAAATTGACTGTGCCTGAGTGTCGTCTTTTTTTAAATATTACAACTTTAAAATACCTTTAAAAGTCATTGTCCTGAAATTTAAGGTAGCATTTACAAATTGCTCTTTTTAAGCATTTGCAAATTTCAAAATTTTGGGATTGTCTAAACTTTGTTGATGAAATAAGTAATTTCTGACAAGAATTCCAAAATTTCCTGACAACCAGAATTCCTGTCAAGGATTACACCAAAGAAACAATCAATCCCTAAGAATCAAGTCTTTTTTTTTAACCAAAAAAAAAATGTCTCCTTGACCTTGGGTATAATATGTTTAGATCCATCTATAAAATTCTCATAAGGATTTAAAGGGAACTAATTTTGAAATGTTTGACTTATCTAAATTTTGCTGATGAAATAAGGAATTCTTGAAATGAATTTCAAAATTCCCTAACAACTGGAATTCCTGTCAAAGATTCCAATGAAGAAATAGGCCCTAAGAATCAAGTCATTCTTTTTACAAAAATAAAAAAGGTTGTCTTTAGAGTAAAATCAAGTTTGGACCCATTTATAGAATTCTCGTAAGGATTTAAAAGAAATTGTCAATTCAAAGTTTTGGGTCTACGACTGTTATATCCAATATCAAGTTTTTTTTTAAAACCCTATTTAATAATCAAACAAAGTTAACACACTCAATTATTCATTTTAAGATCATCAAATCGGCTTTGTAACACTAAATTGGTCATTTTAAGCTCATTGATCCCATTGAGACTATTGAATTAGAAATGGAATTTAAAAATGGAAAATTTTCAAATGGGGCCAAACTCCGTAGGACCTTTCAAAACATGACAAAATAAAAGGCACTTGGTTTTGTAAAGTTCTTTCAATTCAGGAAAATCTCTCACACATGCATCCAGAGGGTCTAGATGGTGGGTCTTCCTTCCAAGATCCCTTTGAAACATGTCGCTTGGGTGCTCCCAACAACTATGCTAATGTTCACAAGTGCACAGAAGCGGACAAGTAAAAGCGACAGGCACTAAAAATTTCTACGTTCTACTGTGCGCAAAAAATCTTGGATATTTTTCCATCCACAATTTTTCTTCGACCTCCAAATTTTATCCGAGCAATAACGAGCGTGAGTTCTTACCTAGCTATTTATAGAATTTTGAAATTCGAGTATGGACTTTTTATCCATGTGTGCGAGCTTTCTTGGTGAGCTATTTCTCATGTGTATGCATGTCCTCTCTTGGATCTCAATCACTAAAGTTAAAAGAAAAAAAACATTTTTCAATCTCTCCGGTCTCAATTCGCATGCAAAACAAGCAAATACTATCGTACGCCAACAGTGTCATCTTTAACGTGGGTTGAAAACTGCATGTGGAACCACTGGATGCAGTGGAGTGATTGGAGGGTTCGGCCTTATCCTCAGCCACTTGCACGTGTTTAGTCTTCCCTAGTTCCCTTAAAAACAATATGATAAAAACCGCAGCAGTGCTTAATGCTTATCCAAAAAACTCATCTCCTCGTCGCGACTGATTAGACTTGATACATCGAGCATGCATATTAACTACCGTATTTGATATCTTTCCTTTGTTATTAAAGATGACCATTTTACCCCGAAGTTCTCGGTACATTCCGTACCAGCTTGCAGACCAAAATGCCAATTTGTTTTTTGCGATATCACAACAAATGTTGCGATATCACAATTTAAGTTGCGATACCGCAACTTTTTTAGTTGCGATACCGCAATTTATGTTGTGATATCGAATGCATTTCTGTTTATAATTTCTTTCCGTTTCATGTTGTGGCAACATGGAATGAATACCTTAGACAAAGATGTGGCAAGAGAATCAATTGCTATATATGATAATGGCCTAAGGTTGACATGTAGAAAATGTGGCAGGAGATCACTTGTTATATATGGCAGGAGATCACTTGTTATGTGGCAGGAGCTACACTTGCAGAGCATGGAAGCAAAGAATCCATTTCTGAGACGAAAGCAACGGAAATGAATACCTTAGACAAAGATGTGGCAAGAGAATCAATTGCTATATATGATAATGGCCTAAGGTTGACATGTAGAAAATGTGGCAGGAGATCACTTGTTATGTGGCAGGAGCTACACTTGCAGAGCATGGAAGCAAAGAATCCATTTCTGAGACGAAAGCAACGGAACGGAAAGAAATTATAAACATAAATGCATTCGATATCGCAACATAAATTGCGGTATCGCAACTTAAATTGTGATATCGCAACATTTGTTGTGATATCGCAAAAAAAAAAAAGATTTTTGGTCTCGCGCTAGTATGGACTGTACGGAGAACGTCTGAGTAAAATGGCCATCTTTGGTAACAAGGGGGAGATATCAAGTACTATAGGTGACCGTACAGAAATTTCCCCTATTAAAAATGCTAAGTTCGAACATTTATCTTTGTATAAGAATTTGCACCGATATCTACAGAAATTATCCAATGCACGACTCTTTTTTTTCTTGGCATTTAGGGGTACATTCGACAGTGGGATCTACCTGATCACCCATCCGAATGGACCACAGATACGGGACCTCCTTGAATTACACCACCAATTCAAATGGACTGCAAGAAGGCATCTCATATTGTACTTTACCAGGTTAAGGCAAGCCCACAAAATCTGATGCAATTATCCATCCTATGACACCATACTAGATTGATCATATGTAAAATATGAGACTTTTTTATTTCAACTCAAGAGAAAATAAAAAAGTGGCATGTGATACTTTAGATCACTAAGAGACGGTCCAACATCTTAAAAAAAAGGCAAAATTAGCGAAAGGTCCCTATAGTGGATTGTATCCAGCCTCCCGTCCAAGCAAAAACTTATTAAGGCCTCTGGTCCACTCAGCTAGACTATTTGCAGCCATAGGTCCCTGCATCCACATGATCACATATTTCAAGACTGATTTGCCCTTTCAACCGTTTTAGGCATAAAATTTTGAAATTTAAAAGTTCAAATATCTTGTATTCTCCCTCTGTTATTTGAGATCTCCATCTGCGAGTAAAATCTTTAATAAATGGTAGCGCATGCCATGGATGTGATACCCGTGCTCGACATCACTACAGCTACGAGATATGTGGACCGCTCGGATTTCTTCCTCGCAATCCTCTCGTTTACTCGGATGGCTGAGATCTGCTGTTGTTCGATTTCCTCTTTTTCGGATTTCTCGACTGTTGGATGGTCTTGTGATTTGTCTGAAGTTAGGAAGCAGATGGTTAGGGTTCGGGTTCTCAGCAGGAAGATACTGGCAGGACGGCGATGGTTCGGGGAAGAGAAGAGGAGGAAGCAGCTGCTCGAGTCGGTCTTGGGTTTTGGGCCGAGGAAGGGATTTCGGCTCATTTTTGCGGTTGCTGCGGCGGAGATTCCACGAGGTTTACGTTAAGGGGAGAAGATCATGTGGAGGTGGTGGGATGGGGTGTGGATAGAGGTGGCAAAATATGACCCGACCTGCCAACCCGGCCCGACCCGACCCGCGTATTACCTGCTTAACCCGACCTGTTTAATAGGCGGGTCGGTCACGGGTCAAGTATTCATGACCCGCCATTAAGCGGGTCGGGTTTGGGTTGACCCGCTTAACCCGCATAACCCGCTTATTTTAGCCAAAATTGAATTTGATTATTTTCATGCATAGGCTAAAAAAAAATAAATGGACCTTAACCAATTCAACCCCATGCTTTTTATTAATGGAAAGCAAGGTAATGCGCATCAAATGATTGTTGAAATGAGATTAGACCAAATTTGATCTTAAAAGTCAGTTTTGGTCAAGCATGGAACCATAGTTAAGTCGATTTATTTACTAGATGGATGTGGGTTATGCGGGTCGACCTGAACCGTATAACCCGCAATGGTTATGCGGGTTAAACGGGTCGGGTTGGGTTGACCCGTGGTGGGTGCGGGTTAGGGGTTTTTGACCCATTTAATAAACAGGTCAGATGCGGGTCAGACCTGTATAACCCGTTTAATAAACGGGTCCGACCCGTTTAGTACAACCTGACCCGATTGCCACCTCTAGGTGTGGACCATGGGAAAACCTATGCCACGTTTTGTTTTTGGCAGGGACGCTTGTCGTGTGGTGGGCTTGCATGTTCAGAATTTTGGGTTTGCCGTGTCATATAACTTTTGATTCCACTTTTCTAAGATTTATTGTTTTTTATTCCACTTTTCTAAGATTCTATGACTATCATTACATATTCAGAGTTCTGGGTTTGCCGTTTCATATAACTTTTGCTTGATTTCCTTTGCCATGGGTTTCACCGTGTCAGTAATTAGAGGAGAATCAGGGACCTTAACTTCCACCCAGCCATCTTCATCACTACCTGTTTTCTCAAGTCTCAAAAGGATCCGGGATTCTCAGTTTCGGATTGAAATTTAGAGTGGGCCACGACTGCTTGATCGGAGAAGACGTACATATCTCTGTGCAATTCGAACCGAAAAAGACAGTGTTTTTCGATTTTGCATCTGATAGACTGAATTTCAATCAGGGCTATTATTTCATTTTTGGCAAATCTATCTTGTTTTTTATACAATTTATCTGAGTTGTTGTGAAATTTATTTAAGTTTTTGTCAAATTTATCTAAGTTTTTGACAAATTTATATGAGTTTCTATCACTTTTATCTGAGTTTTTTATTTTTTGTCAAATTTATTTGAGTTTTGAGCAAATTTATCTGAGTTCCGAAATAAATTTATCTGAATTCTAGACAAATCTATCTGAGTTTTTGGCTATTTATTTAAGTTCTGAAACAAATTTATCTGAGTTCTGAACAAATCTATCTGAGTTTTTGGCAACTTTATTTGAGTTTTTGAAAAAGATAACTGAGTTCCTGACAAATTTATCTTCATTTTGAAAATTTTAACTGAGTTTTTGAACGAATCTTTCTGTGTTTTTAGCAAATTTATTTGTATTTTTTAAATAAATTTAACTGAGTTTTGACAAAAATACTTGAGTTTTTGGCAAATTTTTCTGAAATTTGAAAAATTGGTTTATCTTAGTTTTGGCAAATGTGTTTGAGTTTTTTTAAAATTATTTATATTTTTTAATTTTATTTACATCTTTTGAATTTTATTTGTGTCTTTTGAAATTCATTTGCGTATTTTGAATTTTTTTTGGATCTTTTGAGATTTATTTGAGTCTTTTGAAATTTATTTACATTTTCTGAAATTTATTTGGATATTTTGAAACTTATTTGCATTTTTTTAAAATTTATTAGCTTTCTTTTGAAATTTGTTGCCTTTTTTAAATTTATTGCATTTTTTAAAAAATTATTGCATTTTTTGAAATTTATTTGCGTTATTTTGAAATTTATTTGTGTGTTTTAAGAATTTATTTGAAAATCTCATTAATGGGATTCCATTAATCGTGGTCAATTAAATGATAGTTGACCATTATTAATGGGATATCCCACCAATCATGGGATATAATTTAAAGAAAGGGTAAATTAGATATTTTATGTATGAGAAAGTGTGAGAGGGACATTTGGCTGCATGACTTTTTTTGTGGATTGTTTGCAACAAAGTCATACTTTGAGGGACCTCCGACCGAAGCCCCCCTCTAAAAAAAAAAGGGTCCAACTCTTACTGGAGTGAAATCTACCCCGACAACAACACATACTAGGCAATATTTCAAGTGGTTTTAATTTTAAAAATGGAACTCACTAATAAATTTTTATTACGCTATGAAGAAGACATGCCCAGTTATCACTTTGATCAAAGAAAGACTTACCTAAGTGCCTAGAGCGCGGAGCAGGGGTGGCAGCGAAAGTGTCGAAGCACTAAATTTTAAAATAATTATATATTCGGAGCGCTTCCGGAGCGCCTATACAACATAGTACCTGTGGATTTATAAACAATTAACCCGTGGGCATAAATATATCTTATCTATATAATCAAGTATAAAAAATAGAAAAAAAATTTAACTTTGTAATTTGGTCACATAAAATAGATAATAATTAATAAGTTACAAGAAGTTTTTTCATTCAAAATATAAATATCAAATTTTCAAAAAAAGAAAATGCACATAAATTAAAGATTCTTCATGGTTCGCTCCGTCTTTGATTGATCCACGCTCCATCATAGACTGCACCGCAGTTCCAAAATATTTGAACCATCCGTGTTTTCGGAGTGGCATAGAGAAGGTTGAGGGGCGGTTCCGGATACTAAGAGACTTACCATCAATTCATAATAGTTTCATATCACATAATCATGATCCATCTGCATGATTGCAATCCAACGGTAAATATCAATCCAAAGAGCGAAATTAAAATCACAATTGAGAAAGCATGGTCAATCAGTTTACTCCTGTATTGAGTCTTTTGACGGTCATAGAATGGACCTACCAATCCGTTCCAATTTTAGAAAGGGGAGCTCTATTGGCACCACACTTTTTGCTCTTCCCACCGCGAAAAAAAAAAAAAAAACCTTTCCTAAACTACCCCTCCCCCTTTCTCCCTCCTCCTCCTTCTCCCTCCTCTTCCTCCCTCAACCCTCCCTTCCTTTCCCAGCCTCCACCCTTCCTCTCCTAGCCTCCACCCCCCCCCCCCCCCCCCCACCAGTCGCCGGCGGGGAGGGAGCCCCGGCCGGCAGCCGGCTGGCCTCCCTCCCCCTCTCCCTCTCCCTCTTCTTTCCCTCTCTCCCTCTTCTTTCCCTCTTCTCCCTCTCTCCCTCCCTCTCCTTCCCTCCCCTCCTCTTCTTCTCCCTCCCCCTCCCCTCCCCCAGTCGCCGGCGGGGAGGGAGCCCCGGCCGACTGGCATGCCTCCCCCTCTCTCCCTCTCCCTCTTTCTTCCTCTCTCCCTCTTCTTTCCCTCTTCTCCCTCCCTCTCCTTCCCTCCCCTACTTTCTTCTCCCTCCCCTTCCCCCTCCCCCTCCCCCTCCCCCTCCCGTCGCCGGCGGGGGAGATCGGGCTGCAGCAGGCCGCCTGAGAAGAGGGAAAGAAGAGGGAGAGAGGAAGAAAGAGGGAGAGGGAGAGAGGGGGAGGGAGGCCAGCCGGCTGGGGGCTTCCGCCGCCGGCTGCCGGCCGATCTCCCTCCCCGCCGGCGATTAGGAGGGGGAGGGGAGGGGAGGGGGATGAGGGTGGAGGCTGGGAGAGGGAGGAAGGAGGGAGGAGGAGGGAGGAGAGAGGGAGGAAGGGTAGTTTAGGAAAATTTTTTTTTTTTATCTTGTAGTGCGGTAAGAAAAGAAAAATTCGTGGTGCCAATAACACTACTCTTTTAGAAATCTTGAAGACACATGCGCAGCAGAACGAAAAAAATCAAATACATCGCGACAGACCTGAAACCCCACCCTATTTAAAAAACCCCCTCTCCTTAGTCCTTATCCATTCCAGTCCAAACCTCCCTATTTCCTTCCTCTCCTTCCCAAAGATCAAAAGATCGCATCGCAGAGATGATGAGTTCCGTTCCTTTTCCATCTTCTTCTTCGTCGTCTTTTCTTCTAGAAGCTCCGGAGTTGTCACGCTCGAGAGCTTCTTCGACGATCTGCAACAATTCTTCTCAGAGAAGCAGCGCCTCCTACATTCCAAAGCTCGAGCCTTTTAGCAGAAGCAAGATCGAGCGCGGAGTCAAAGGGCCCTCCTTCATCCAAAAGACAGAAAACGATCTCGCAGGTAAAAGATCTCCTTCTTCTTCTCTCTTTTTTTTTTTTTTCTTCTGATCGGATATGAAGATCTGACGTTTTCAGTGAAGTTTACGTGGTTGATTTATTCTTTCTTTCTGTGAAAGATCTTTGTGTTTTGCAAGTTTTTCTTTCGTAGGCAAATAGATCTCTGTTGTTTACATGGAATCTGCGGTTGCTACGTTGATTCGATGCCTGCCTTGATGATTTCGATTGAAATCGATGGATATGGGTTCCGAAATGGATCAGAAATACGGCTTTCATATGAGGATCTGGCGTTTTCAGTAATATTTACTTGGAATCTGCGGTTAATGCGTCGATTCTTTTTGCTTTTTCTGATTCTTTTCATTCAAATCGATGAATAGATTCCGGAATGGATCTGTAATAGAGGTTGCATCCTGATCCGATTATCATTTGCATCTTGCTTTCTTGCACTCTGTTTGGATATTCGGTTCATCTGTTCTTGTGATTTCTATCTTTTCTTGTTCTTTACCTTCTTCTGTTGCTCAAATCGGTTAGAATATGTGGTTTCTACTAAGATTCATGTGGTAGATTTCTTCTTTCCGTGAAAATTTGCCTGATTGGGGATTCTTGCTGGATTTTGCCGGTTACTGTTTTATCTCTTTTATCATGGAAGAAATTCGTGGTGAATTGCTTTTAGATTCTTTACTTTCTCTGATTCATTTGAAACAGAAGGGTAGATTTTTGTACGCACTTTTAAAATTAGATTGCATCCTTTTGTTATCAGCATCTTGCTTTCTCGCACTCTTCCTGGATCTTATTGACGCTTCTCTCTTTCCTTATTCCTTATCCTCTTCTTTTGTTAATCGGTGAGAATCTTACAGCTCTTTTTTTGTATGAGGAGATTTCTGTAAATTTTTTGGACTTCGTCGCTAATTAAATCAATATTTTTGCTTTCTCTGATTCTTTCGGTGGATTTGCGTCTTACTTTCTCCCCCTTTTTTTTTTATAAAGAAAATCTGATCTTAAGACTCCGTCGATCACAGTACGGACTGTCACAATAGATGACTCCGTAGTGGGTTCTAAAATTAGGCAGCTTCCGTAGGCATGTCAAACGGCCGTGCCGAGGGAAATCCCCTGGCACGGCACGGCCCACAGTGGGGCGGGCTGGAGCGGGCCGTGCCAGCGGGCTGACGGGCCCTTTTTTTTTTTGATAGATTGATATAATTATCGTAAGGCGTAACGTAAGCGTAAGTCCGTAACGACATGGGTTTGAATTTGATTTTCGATCAATAGATATTAATTTTTTAATAGTTATTTTTCTAAACATTTAAACTTATACAAACATTTGACAAATGATTGAGTGGTTCAAATTAATTTATAGATATTACTCACATATTACTTAAGTACTATATATGAATTTTCTTTTTCTTATCAGTATTAAAAATAAAACTTAGAACACAAGCAGGGAGAATGACAAAGATATTTAAGTGGTTCGGTCAAACTCGACCTACTCTACTGAGAAGAGAGAACCATTTGGATCTTAACTTCTTGAAGGTTTCTAAATAGGATTACCTTCAAAACCTTACAATCTTTTTAGAAAATAAAAATAAAAAAAAGAATGAACAACTTATAAATTACAATGAAGAAAAAAAGTAAAAAATCAGATTTGTAGTCCACTAATGTATTCTGCTGGATCAAAATCTTCAATTAATGATGTTAACTCTTGCTTCCTCTTATCTGCCAAGTACCAGTCTCGTAGGCAAACACAACACTCCACCGTTTCTTCAGTGAGATTTGTTCTTCTGTCATCTACTACACGTCCACCTGCACTAAAAGCCTGTTCTGATGCTACAGAAGACATAGGAATAGTCAATAGATCACGAGCCATGGCTGCCAACACCGGATAAATGCTTTCTTGTTGCTTCCACCAGGCTAAAAGGTCAAAGCTAGATGCATCCTGCATCCTAATTACACCTACGCCAAGATACGATGATAACTCCGTCACAGTGTTGTTACTTGAGCTTGAGCTGGATGCCATGCCTGTGGATAGGGAAGAATACCACACATCCCACTCACCAACACCTATTTGCTGGACTCCTGAATGGCCTATACTAAGCCCAGCTGTACCCATTTGCTCACAAAAAAATTGAAAAAGTGCTTGTAAATTTGCCCTTATATTTGAAAAAATATTTAAATCTATATAATTCATATTTTTATTTATTCCATCAATAAAAAACTGTACACCACTTAATTTTAACCTAGGATCAAATACAGCAGCTAAAGAAAATGTCATTGGAGCCTCTTTCCAATATTTATTAAAATTTTCTTCCATGTCTCTAATAGTGCTACCAAGTAAAAAATGATCTCTAAATCTACTGAATTGTAAAGTAATTTTAAAAAGTTTCATTAAAGCTTCATTAGATGTGGGATAATATATCCCGGAAAAAAATAATGTTGAAGTATAAAAAGGTTCTAATAAATCTCTTATATGGGCACATAACTCCCAATGTTCATCACTAATCATTAAATCTTGTGCATGAAAAAGCACAAAATTCATTCAAAACAGTTTTTCTAGAAAGTGCCTTGTTAACAAATCATACATAGAATTCCATCTATGTTCAACTTCTTTAGGCATTTTAATAGTTGATATGCCTTGCCTCGCACATATTTGGGCATACAATTGTCTTCTTTGTGCGGAGCAAAAAACAAATCTAGCAATGTCTTTAATAGCATCTATATAACTTGTAATATGCTTTAAACCAACCTTTGCAATAAGATTTAAGATGTGACATACACATCTATTTTGAAAGATAGAACTATCTATCAAAGTTGCAAGTGGCATCTGCATTCTCATTAATTCAATAGCCACTGTATTATTACTAGCATTATCTAAAGTTACAGATAAAACTTTTTCCTTAATACTATATTCATCTAGATTTTCCAAAATTAATGTACTTATCCTAGTTCCATTGTGTGGCCATTCAAGAGTGCTAAAACTAAGTATACGTTTATTCATAATCCATTTTGCATCTATATTATGTGCAGTAATACAAAGATAACTATCACCCCCTTTAGAAGTCCACATATCTGTGGTTATGGATATTCTACCCGGAGATTCTGCAAAATAGTTTTTTTATATTTATTTTCTCTTTCTGCCAGAGTCTAATAGCATCATTTATGGCTGTATTTCTTGAAATACTGTGAAATTGTGGTTGACAGTATTGCTGGACCCATTGTTCAAAAAACTCATTTTCAACAAAAGCAAATGGTAATTCGGATAAAACAATCATTTTAACAAGACCTTGTCTAGCACTTTGTGCATTAAAAGAAAAAAAACCCAAACTGCTACTACTACTACCACCACCAGCAGTAGAAATTTGGGTTTGTGAACCAGGCCCCCTGTCCCTGCATTCTCTGGCTTATGCTTTTGTAAACATGTTTTCCTATGTCTTGACAAATGGCCGGTACCCCCTTTTGACTGGGCACTATAAATCTTACCACACAATGTGCATTTTGCCTTTTCAACATTTTTTCCATTTTCAATAACATCATACCTTGTATATATATCCCAAACTGCTGAAGTTCTACTCCTCTTGTTTGGTTTATGGGAACTCTGAGGAAAGGGGGGTGGTAAATCACCTACTTCATCTTGTAATTCAATAAAATCTTCTTCTACCTCTAAATTAACGGAAGAAGCTTCTGTGGGAAATCTTCTAGCCATATTTCAAAAGAATAAATTTATAAATAATAACAGTAATATGCTAATAGCCTTCTTTTGTGATAATTATTATAAGAAAGGGGAGAAAATGAGAGTTAATATAATATAATATAAACTTATATATATGGAATCTCAAATCTAAATATTATAAATACCTCTAAATCTTTAAAGGCCCCTTTAATCTTGTCTCTTGATAACTTGATCTTTGTTCCTCCAAAACTTCTTAGAGAAAGTGAAAGAGTTGAATGCTTTGAGAGAGAGTTAGAGAATGAGAGAGTTGTGTAAATTGGTGAGAAATGAGTGTGTAATTGGTGAGGAATGAGAATGGGAGAGTTAGGATATTTATAGACTTAGTATAATGAAAAATGACACAAAATACCCCTTATATGACCGTTTTATAGCTGTTGGTGGGGGGGGGGGGGGGTAAAATGGTATTTTTTAAAAAATAGCCATTTTTTTGGCTGGCGGGCCGTGCTGGCGGGCCAGCCTGTCGGGCCGACCGTTGGGCGGGACTGGCGGGCTGCAAGGGCTAGCCCACTAGCCTGGCGGGCCGTGCGCAGCTCGGCCCAGCACGGCCCGCGTCATGGGCCGTGCCAGTGGGGCCGTGCCGTTGACCGGGCCGTGCCGTGCCACGGCCCGTTGACTGGCGGGCCGGGCCGGCACGGCCCACTTGACATCTCTAAGCTTCCGATTGTTGATGCATCTTTTATTTTTCAAAGAACGCCAAAACTTTTGATCAATGGAGAAACACCCTTACCTTAAAATTCTAAAAAGAACTCCATTCACTTGAAACTGTTTTTAGAAAACATTTATGCAAACTACTCTTTGCACTTTCAGTGATTTAATACCCAAATTCCTGTATTCAGAAAAAAGAATTCTGAAAAAAACTCCTCAAAGTAGAATATCTTTATACATATTTATTTCTTAGCATAGTTTGTCTGGCCAAGTATAGCCTTCTTGATTCTCAATTACACCTTCAAATTTTCTGAAGTGTAACAATCTTTTGGAACCACTTTGAATACCATTTTAATACAAGTTGATAAAACTTGAAGCAGGTTTTTTTTTTTTTTTTAACAAAAAGAAATTAAGTTTCAGATTTGATAGTGTTGTTTTATAAATTTTTTTTTTTGTTCTTACAATTGATGCGAACCTAGGGAGGTTTTTAAGAAAGAATCATTAAATTGATTACATCTTGCTTTCTCTCTCTTTGATCTTCATATCATCTAATCTTCAGACTCCCGCTCTCCTAAGTGGATATTTTACATAGGTCATTCCGAGATTCATCCTTGGTCACATTAGATGCTCCCCCTCCCCACCCCATCCCATCCCCGCCGCCTCGGCTTAATATGGGTTGTTAGTCCTTTCTAACCTTCACTCTCAAATCACTAAAATCTGGAATTTTCGACTATTTGTGTGTAGAACTGATACTTGTACAAGCCCAACGTATCCGTATTGGACCAATATGACACTTGTATTGGTACCTGATACTGCACCGATACTTTTAGGGTATAGGTTTAGATATCCTACTTAGCAAGTTCATTATTTCATATAGTTCTTTAAATTTTCTTACTTCTCAAAATAGAAAATTTTAGAAACGAACATAAACAATGATAATTTCATTAATTCAAAAGTGATCTAAAGAAAAAATTAGGACACCTGTATCCGTATCTGTGTCCTAGATTTCCAAAAGTGGAGAGTTGTATCCCCGATCCTCGTACCTGTATCCGTTTCTGGGCATCATAGGTTTATACTGATAAAACCTAAGCTATAACTCAATTTTGAAAAAGTCTTTCCTTTGGGTTTGCGCCATTCATCATAATCATCTAAATTTGACCTTTATCTATATGGGTTTTTTGCTTAAAGAGTTTGGACCACAAATCTGAATCAATAATGGCCATTTTTGTATTGGCAATCGATAGTGGTCATTTGCTGAAACATTGCTAGATCGCTATGTTTAAAACAATGCTGACTACCCAATTCAGTGAGTGAATCTGGAATTCCCACCTGTTGATGTGGCCTCACTAGGCCTATGGTATGCAGATAAATCAGCTGGGAAAATGGCAGTTCATTATTTAAAGGTGAAACTCTGATCTCAGTATTTACCTGTCCTGAAAGTACAAGGATGGGACCTTTTTGGATTGCCGTGATGTGGTTATTCAACCATTGCCCATAATGATAGGTGGAAGAGGATTAACAGTCATGGCTTGCCATTTGTCTGCCAGTCTTTGGCAATGAGTATTTGTCACGTACAAGGTGCAAACCAGGGTGTTACATTGTGTATATTTAAGCTTCCCCAAACCATTTTATATATGGAAACTACTCGAATATTCCTACCCCCTCTTCCTGGTGAAAATGGTTCTCTAATGATCTTATCAGTTTACATAACTGAGTGCAGTTGTCTGTGCTGTTAATCGGGTCAAAATGGAGCATTTGGGTTCTGTGGTCATATGTGCAAGCCAACATGGACTCAAATTTATCAGTCAGATTAAATGCAAGATGGGATTTTAAAATTGTGCTCACGAAACAGTTGCATGAACCAATTCAACTGTTTTAAAATTATGCTCATGAACCAATTCTACTGTTTTAAAATTATGCTCATGAACCAATTCTACTGTTTTAAAATTATGCTCATGAACCAATTCTACTGTTTTAAAATTATGCTTATTAGCCAATTCAATGCAACTGATCCTTGATAGATGGGAAAATGCTCCCATCATGATGATGACTAGTTTTATTGTTTGAAGGATGTTTGGATGTACAAAAACACTTGCATTTGTTTTTTGTTCAATGCTGGAGCAGAAGTTGTGTTTCTGCACCTGCATTAGGTGGGACTCAAATCTTCTGCATCTTTTCCACCCTGAAAGGCTAAAATAGTTGTTGATACATTTTGTTTATGGTTGGAAATTGGAAAAATCATGCTATCAATTTTAAATGAATACGCTTCCAAAGAGGCCCTGCATATCGTCGTGTGCTCTTGAGAGGTCCTGCTGATAGTTTGCAGTGCTAGCATACTTGCATTGTGAAAAGAGTTGCAATTGTTTTGTCCCACATCCTTAGTCATTGGTAATATTTTGTTCATTTATTTTTGCAGATTACTGTTCCACCCTTGAAGGTGATGAATCATACAAATGTTGGAGAGCCTACTTTGAGCTGAAAGATCTTGAAGTAATTTCTAACCCATCTATGCAAGTTTTTTTCCCTTGCCTGCATAATGTATTGGAATTTGGATCTCTTTCCTTACTCCTTTCCTGTCTTTAACCTCAGAGGGAGTCTTCTAAAGAGGACGTGGAGAAGCTGCTCATTCAATCTGGAGGAGTGAAAACTCTAATGGGATATTTAAACGGGATTGCAGGAATCAGAAAATTGAGAAACAGAGAGCTTGAAGCAAATGAACAACTAAATGCCAATGATCAAAACGAAAGTCATTTGCCTATTCCGGACGGTCTTCCCAAAACCCAGGAGGAGCTAGAAGAAGAGGAGAAAGCTAGGATGCCGGACTCTCCATTCACCAGGCTCCTCAGAAGCAAAGGAAAGTCCCCTGCTTGGTACTCTCTTCCACCTGATCATGAAACCGATTGATTGATCTCATTTTCCACGTCTGTTCTTACTTCTGAGTTCTTGTGAATATGTTGTCGTGTCTTATAGGTTTTGACCTCATCAGCTTTTGGTTAGATGTCTAGAACAGTTCTTGGGATTTAATCCTGTAGATGTGTAAGACTGTTGAAGACTGTTGAAGAACTTCTCTTTTTATTTTCATTTTGAGTGTTTTGGTTCTATGTAAAAATAAATCCACTCTATATTATATCTCTGATGAATCTATTGCAGTGTTTGTGTTGTGATCACACTGAATTATCTATTGAAACTAGTGTCTATAAATGCGGTAGAAATTCTCTTCCTTTGGCCTCTTTCTTTGCACGTCACCTCCATAGTAAGTTGAACCCATGAGCTTCCATCCGGTTTTGTATTTAGGGGATTTATGCTTGTTTAATGTTTGCACGCCATAATCAATTCATTTACTAAGTTGGCGTTAAAACATGACTAATGTTTGATGTTGTGGTCAATATAATGTTCAATGGATGTGACTTATTTTAACTAGTGATTAAAGTACAGCATGCAGAAGTTCCAACTGCCCTGTTTGGATCCTCTCGAACTTGATTTGCCTTGCACTCAATTGATCTATAAATCTAGTCACCTGAAACATTGGTTACTTATTCAAATTACTCATCTTCCCAAGAAACAAGTCTCACTTATTGGAAAGACTATCGAAATGCATGAACCTCATGTTTTTGCAGTCCGAGTTACCTCAACATTTGGGGTCAATCCTGACAGAAATCTTCATTCGTAGATTTCGATGAAGAATTTTAGGATGGGATTACAATGTTTAAATGGTGTTTTCGTTAAACTTAAAACTGTCCACTCGCATGTCCAGAGGAAATAACATCATAGCAGTCACGCCTGGTTCAGCTCGTTATGCATTGATTTGCTAGTTTAAGCACTCCTTTGGTTCAGTTTGAATCCGATTTGTTTGGTTAAGAAGTTATTGTTGTCTGGACCAGGCTTCTGGTAAATCAGTTGGAGGGTTACAAAGAACTTAGGCTCTGTTTGGTTAAGGCTTTTATATGGAAATGTATCTTATTTCCAGAAACTGGGGGAGGGGGGCTTGTGCCCTTTTATTTTCTTAGATTTATTATTTTGCATTGAAGCAAAAGGTAGAGGGAATCCTTTATTTTCTTGGATTTATTTTGTATCCAAAGCAAAGAAAAATGGGTGAAAAGACGTGGATGAATGTACTTTGTTCATGTGTACTTTTTTTGCATGTAACTGTAGGGTATTTTCCAGGGAGTAGAAAGTTGCATTTCTGTGGAAATCCAAACATCAAAGTGGATTCTTAACGCTAAGAAATGTTGAGAGTGGGGAGAAGAAATCCTAATCTGACCCCAAAATAGATGAGATATGATGGTGAAGATGGTAACTTGATACCAGTCACTTCTATGTTGCTAGAAGGGTGCCCTTTTTTTTTATAGATCTGATGAGAAATGATTTGAGGAGGATGAAATTCCAACATAGAACAGTTGCAAGATCTAAGCAGTTTCTCTTCAGGTTGAGACTACTTGGAACATACAGCATATTTAAAAGAAAATCAGCCGCCCTGATGTGGCATTGATGATGAAAATGAAATGCTAATGCGAAACCTCTTTCTAATGTAGGATATCATTTTTCTTCTACATCTAGCTCGTGGGCTCTATGCGAAAATTGGTCAAGACCTTTCACTCGGTGCTTTCTTTTTTTTTCACTTGCGAGAATACTGCACAGGGTGTGCGTCAATGCAAAAATCAATTTGACACATCTCTTGGATGAATCCCATATGCATAGAGTCCAAAGTTGAAGAACCCAATTTTATTAGCCTTTTAAAGGGTTAGGAATTCTAACTAAATGACTGAGCTCTGTTACCCCTGTAGTGAGGTCACCCGTAACTTCAATTATCTGAAAAATTGATTTGGCAAAATAACAAAACACGACTAACTTCTGGGCACTAAGACTATCCATAACACAAACTTTTCATTTGCTGTACTTCCATCTTTACAAAGAGATCCAAATTGTCCCTTACTGGGAAACCCTCATGGCCTATCATACACAAGGGTACTGACTCAGTGCTCATCATATCTCACACTTGTTACATGCATAGTAACTTCCATAAAAATCTACATATATACAACATTTTTTTTTTTTTATCCCCTTTGCTCTAATCACCATCCTGATTTCTTTACAAGCCAATCAATGGCCAAGATTTATTCTACGAGTGTGTCGTCCTCTTTCATTTACTCCAAACAAAAGCACCTGTCGTGTTTTGGTAACACCTATGACTGTGTCCTAATGAAAAAACCCAATGATGTAAAAGGCCATGATTAGGACAGGATGTGAGCTCTCTAATCTTGCAAATGTTGGATCATGCTGACCACTCTGTCAATGGTGGGCCTCTCCTTTGGATTCTGCTTAAGGCAGAGTTCAGCAATTTTGACCATGTTGACCATTCCATCATCTACTATGTCTACCATCTTTGTATCAATTATACCTTGCAAGCCTTCTCTCTCTCTCTTATACTGTACATATTGAACTAACTTTACCTGCCCGTGTTCATCACTAAACATGGGCTTCTTGCCTGTGATCAGTTCAAGAAGTAGAATGCCAAAGCTATAGACGTCAGATTTCTGAGTGAATGTTATTGGACCGTGACCATGGACAAGTTCTGGAGCCACCCTGCCAGGATTTTTTCTAATGATCGGCTTCGGACCAGCAAGGTAAGGTGATTCAAAGCCAGAAAGACATGCGGAGAAATCAGTCCGGATCAAGACGTTGGAGGCCTTGATTGCACCACAAACTAGCCCTTCCCTGTTATCAGTGACCCTACTATGGATTGCTGCAACTGCCATAGATGTGCAAAGAGCGACATGCCAGCGAATTCCCCAGTTCAGCGAAGTGAATTGTATTCCCTCCCTCCCTACACACATTGTACCAGATGATTTGACACAGGCTGGTTGGTGCATATATATGATCATCCTTTAGAACCAAACTTAATCAACTCAGCGACTCAGTTCTTGGATGGCTTGATGAGTGAGTTGAACCCATTGTTGTTGAGCTTGAGATGGTATTTGTCCTACTGAGTCAGCTCAATGATCCTTCATATCATCATCATCAAAGCCTTGTCCTATCTATCTTGTGGTTAGCTACTTAGCTATACAAATTTCATTTCACCATTCCAGTCTATGCTAGGACAAATCCCAGAAAAGGTTGCGGCTTATCGATCCATATCTGAGTTTATCATCTCTTTCCGAGTTATTGGCAAGGTGAAAATGGGTCCTGAAAAGTCCAGTACGGGTCCAGAATTGGGTTCATTGTTTATTTGAAGTTGGGGTTTAGATCTATGTGGTTCATACTCGCTAAACCCGACTATCAGAATGGCATATATGTACAAAAGTAATATGACCTCAAACACATTTAAATCAAGTACTTTTTGGATCTTAAATATGAAATAGGGTTACTTCTCTAGTACTGAAAATATTAGATGTGCTCTTAACAAAGTATGTAACAGCTGCTTGTAGTCTAAGTCAGGTACAGGGGTGGTTATACAAGCTAAGTTCGGTTGCAGGTGCAGGTCCATACGGGTCCAGACGTATGGATCTGGGTCTGAGTGCACCATGGCCTGGACCCATTTCATCCCTAGTTACTAGAACTCATGGGCCCTATTTTGATTGTGGAGTCTGAACTCTGAACATGAGGAGACCAACAGTAATCATAATCAAAATTCAGAAAACAAAACATAAATAAACAGGGCCAAGGGGATATTGAATTCTTCTCACCATGTAAGAGCTCCTCAAGGCTTCCCAAGCACATGTATTCATAGACAATAAAGGCTTCTCCCCCATACCAAAAGCTGAACATTATGCGCGAAAGCCACTTGTCCCGAATCCCACCAAAGAACTTAATCCAACGGTTGATCTCATCTGGCTTCGCCAACCCTGCTTGGAGCTTTCGCAGCGTAACGATCGAGCCATTGTTAAGCACCACCTTGTAAAGTGGCCCGAGAGTCCCCTTACCGAGTCGGACTGCTGGAACGTGAGCGAACTCAAACGGGTCATACCTGTTCTTCATGTCGGCCTCATCGCGAAAGATGATTATGCTGGGAAGCGTCACCTTAACGTCAAGTATGGATACTGGGGTTGTCGTCCTCTTTTTCATTTTTCTCACGGCGCTGAACTTGGCAGGTTTTTCAATGATCACGGTGCATTTCCGTCGAACCCAGCAGAGGATTGTGAGGAGCAAGATGAAGGCTAGGGAGAAGAGGAATAGTGAACTGGCAGGGGTGAGTTTGAAAGAGTAGAGGCCTGCCCCATTTTGGTCTGGATTGGAAATATTCCCATAGACAGTAGCCATTTTTTGGGAGGTAGACAACATGGTTGATGCATGGGATGCTCCTTAAAGTGCATAGATGGATATATAGTATAGATATATATGTGAAATAGATAAGGTTGATTGCAAGGAGTAGGGTTGTATTTTTGTGGTCTTGGAGTAATCGACTGGGACTTTGGAATTCATGTTGGCCAATTCACTTATTTGCCTAATGCCTACAAGACAATATCTGATCGTAGGTTTTCTTGCAAAGTCTAATCTGAGACTCGGCCAGGTATTGGACTATACAAAAGGTCAAGTTTTAATATGAAGAAAAGGAAAACGAGATATTAATTATTTAAAATTCTATTGATTTTGATTAGAACTCGACTGAGTCCATTTGAGATTTCTGCCAAGTTCAGCTTTTTTGCTGATTCAAGTAACTTGGACGAGTTTACTGATTCCAACTGAGCTTTAGAATTATTATGTAGGATTATTTTGGACAGTTTGGGCCTCAGCCAAACTAGGCCCAAGGCCAACCTGAGCAGGACCCATTTTACAATTTACAAAGCTGTGATTCTTTTCATCCCATCTTTGAACTGAATTAAAAGAATCTCTCTGGATGATGATGATGATGATGATGATGATGATGATGATGAGAGAGAGAGAGAGAGAGAGAGAGAGAGAGAGAGAGAGAGAGGGTTCTATAGCTTTAGTGGGTCCGAGCTAGATGGTTACAATGGGAAAGATAGGTCTAATTAAGATGTTACAATGGGGAGGATAGGAGGAAGGTCATGACTCATGAGTCCCATGTAGAGGGTATGTTGGGTCCATTAAATTTGAAAAACTAAGGCCTAGGCTCACCTGTTAATAAATCAGGCCAAGTTTTGACTTGCCCAAGTCAGGGGAGAGTTAACTCAACTTAATAGTTCACTTAGTTTGGTTCATTAAATGTGTCAAGACTCGCCTGAGTTACTCAACTCAGCGTTGATTTCCAGAGTTACTCGTCTCAACTCAACAGACCCAGTGCCCTTCCCCTGGCCTCAAGAAGATATATGTACCCTAGACTGTCTCATGGTGCTGGGTCCAAAGTCAAAAGGCCAGAGTCAGTACACTATTCGTGGCAGCCTAGTGCACAGAACAGAATACCATCTGCACCACACTTGTATGTATATACAGGTGTTGTAATGGGTCAGGTTAAATGGGTGATGCCCTGACCCCTCCCTTAATGGCAGTTGTTTCCACAGGTTAGAGGCCGTTCCAGTTTATAGATTTCAACTGAGTTTGTTTGGGTCGAGTCAGGCCAGGTTTTGGCTGCAATGACCCACTGAAGGTCTCACCCAACTACCCGGTGTTGAATCCTAGGGCTTCTCGCTTGTGTGTGCAAGCAGTCATCTCCTCTATGCAGTGGCCTTTCCCAGCCCCCTTAGTGTGTGTTAGAGTTTACTCCTGCATTAGTCGGGTCTCCTAAGCGCCAAGTCACCTTGGCCGATAAAAAATAACCAGAGTTCATTAGGGAGTTGCTTATGATTGGTATCCCGGAACGAATAAGATGCGACTTCACATAAGGAGTCACCTTTTTTTTTTTTTATGCAATCTTAGGGCTGGGATCGCAGGTGTTAAAGCACAATAAGGGCTTCCGCAGAAACAATCATAAAATAAAGACACTCTTCGACGATAAAATAAGAAAAATTCTATTAATTCCAAAATATCTGAGATTATGATCTCTACAATGCCATATATATAAATATATATATATACAGGGGCGGATCCAGGATTTCTAATCTGGGGGGCTGCATTTAAGTTACACTAAAAAAATAACAACAATGTCTCACCAAAAATTATAAAAAATAGCAACAATGTTCACCAAAAACTATCTATGTACTATCTTCATAATTCATTTTCTACAAGCATCATACCAAAAGAGTGATCATTTTTATTATACTACTCAAAATCAACAAAAAAATGTCTTCACAATAGATCTTGACAAGTATGACAAAAGATTTACAAAAGTTAAGACATGACACTAGTGAAATCTTGACTTGCGTGGCTTCTTATCAAATTCATCTATTACCAACTCTATGTCGACTTCATTAGCAAACTCTCTTTCGATGTAAATAACTATGCAATCCGCGATAAGTGTCTTCAACAACTTGAACTTTGGTAGGACGTCGCTCATCCTCATTAAGCTTTGAAATATCAGGAATAGATGTGGAAGTTTCGCAACTTTCAGATTTATCATCTTTTCTCTTATAGAACGATAGAAGAGTTATTGATTTTTTGGGCGCTTGATGATGCGACATTATAACCTAAGATAGTAAATAATCATCAATATGCAATACATTATACATAAGACGACCGGTTTTACTTTTTTTTTCCTAATTTTTTTTATTTTTTTTCTTTTCATTTTCAGCTCACAATGAAGTTTTATCAAAGCTATGAGAATTATTATCTGCTGCAACAATGGTAGGGTAATTCCTCTGATATTTTATTAGAGAAGAAATAACAGGATTTAAACCCATGCTTGCAAGCTAAGACCACAAGTTGTGAAAGTAATAGTGACAATCTTTTTTTTGGGAAACTGGATTTTTTTTTTTTTTTTGGGAAACTGGTTTTTTTTTTGGGGGCCCAAATCTTGGGTGGGCTGCAGCCCACCCGGGCCCCCCCCTCAATCCGCCCCTGTATATATATATATATATATATAGTAAAAGAAACTTAAGGGCTAAGACAATCCTAATCAAATTAGGAAACAAGATAAGAACCGTATTCAAATTAGAAACCTAATCCTAATTACAACTCTTACTAAACTTAGAACTAATAACAATTAAGAAATAAGTAAATCTCTTATTTATTGGGTCCTATATGTGGCCCACGATGATTGTGTCTCACGTTGTATAGTGGTGCAGCTGGTGCTGTTGCATCATTTTTCCTCTCGCCCAAATATGAATGTTGAAATCTGATTTTTTCAGAACCTAAGTGCACAGAGTGCGAAGCGGGATCACTGAAATGCTAAATTTTAAAATGATTCTATGTTCGGATCTCCTCCAGAGCGTCTATACAATATAGTGCTTGTTGGCTTATAAACAATTAGCTAATGGGCATAAATATATCTTATCCATATATTCAAGTATAAATAAATGTGGAAAAACTTTAACTTTGCAATTTGACCACATAAAATAGAGAATATTTATAAGTCAAAGAAGCTTCTTCGTTCAAAAGATAAATGTCGAGCTTAAAGAAAAAGAAAATACACATAAACTAAAGATCTTGTACGGTTCGCTTCATATTCGGTTGATCCGTGTTCTTAGGAAGATGGTTTTCATGCAAAGTAACATAACATATTACTTAGAGATCCTCCATACATCTTTCCCCTCACCACTACCCGCCATCATCATCGTAGCCTTTTCCCATCAGGTTGAAAATCATCGTTGCATCTTGTCCTAGAATTGCGTCTTCACTATCCACCTTATTAGAGAAATACCTTCATTTTCTCCAACTTATCCCTAGATATGTTCGTGCAATTGTAAGGATTTTACAATATAGAGGAAATTAGTTATTCTGATTTTCTGTGCATACCACTTTTCCATTGTGTGGGACAACACTTGTCCACACAAAAAATGGAAAAAATTAAAAATAAAAACTGAATTTTCTCATTAGAGAGAATCTCACCTACTGCGAAAATGAAAATCAACAGAGTGCATGATCTCCTCGTCACACAAATGCACAAGTGAAAATCCACAGACTTGGACGAGTTTGCTTGACTCAACACACTGTTGAGTCGACTGAGTCAGATGAGTTTGACTGAAACTTGCACAGACTCAGGCATGAATAAGAAGAGTTCAGTTAAGAGGTACAAAAGGTTATGGTTTAAAATCAACCTTAACTAGAGATTTGGCAAGTAAACATTTTAAGGCCTTAAAGATCAAGTGTCAAAGAGGTGTTAAATGTAATGTAATTATATAAATATATATTGATTTTCTTGTGAGGATACGATAATTTCTAATGTTACTAAAACCCTGTTGAGTTAATTTTCAGAAAAATAAATAAATAAAGTTAGTTTTAATGTATACAAACCAATTGAATTGCAGTTTTTTAATCTTAAACTAATAATATTATGCAATATTCTCCCCCCAAAAAATTACATTTTATCTTAGTATGTACTTAAAATATGCACATAATCAAAAGCCAAATCCCCTCTCAATGAGCCGGGCTCAAGCGAAGTCTAGTAGAGCTTCTTAACAGGCCTAGCTCGAGCTGACCCTACTTGAGCTTGGCTCATGAGACGGCAAACCGAGCTCACGACTTGAACCCAATCGAGCTGAGCCGAGCTGCCTCGTGAGGCTAGGCTAGTTGGAATCCCTAAAATGGACCCAAACCACCAAAAGGACCTGACCTGATAACAAATGGAAATGGTGGTCCTTTCAAAAAGGAGAAAAATACACAGTGGGCACCAGTAAATGAGAAGATAATTAAAAAGGTCAGGTTTACCTGATCAATATCTTTTACCAAACACAAGAAGTCCATTGTGGGGGCCCACCAGATGGATGGTCATCTGTAGCTAAGATGTGGGTGCCATGTTTGGTGGATGTTCACTTGGGCTGTTAAACCAGTCCTAATTTCTTAATTAGAATATCAAGTTCACTGAAAGTCTACATTTCTAGTTGGGTGGTGGAGTTTTGCCAACAGAACATACACTAGATCTGGATTTCTTTAATCCCATTTTGTTAATAATCAACACAAACAACTAATTACATGGGCTTTCCGGTCTAGATCATCCTTTATTATATTTTGGCAAATTATTCCATTTCGCCATCAACTGGGTATGTTCTCTTGTCCACTGAAGTTGATTTGTATGGGCCAAACTCAACGTCAAGTCCTCAACCCATTTATGGGTCAGGTTGTCTCAACCCAAAAACGAACCGAACCATATTTTATCGAGTGGGGTTCACTTTGGTGGATCTGATTAGTTAGAAAGCAATAAGTCAGATTGGGTTGGATTTAATTGTTGGAAGGTCGAGTAAGAAACTATGGGCCCAAGCCCAACCTGGCTCATTTATTAATAAGGCACAAAATTCCAACCGAAACACAACTTGGAAGGCAAAAGTTTCAACTCAGACTCTGAATTATCAAGTTGGGTTTGGTCGAGTTGGTGGCTAGCTTAAAGTGTATTGCGTCGAATTGGGTTCTGTTTGAGTCATTGAATTATGAGTATGGGCCCAGCGTCAACACAACATATTCACTGATAATGTTTTCAAAAATTCAAATCCAAACACAACCCAGAAGTCAATCAAACCGAACCCTCAATTATAAGTTGGGTGTGGGTTTGGTTGACAGGTTAGACAGCAATGAACCGGCCGGAACATGTCTAATTCAGGTCAGGTTGGCAGCTGGAATAACACCATTTTGTCTATCTGAGTAGTAAATGTCAACCTGAACCCAGGCCTAAAGTAAAATGGGTCAACCCAAACACTAATTACCAGGCTAGGTTCGGTCAGGGTTGGTGGGTCGGATTACAAATTACCAATCCTAGACGACTCCACAAGAAGTTTAGAAATTGGAATGGGTAAATGGTTTTAAAACTCCCCACCTTTTCAAACAGACAAACACCACCTAGAGTTACAGATGACCAAACACATGCATAAAATTAATGTTGCATGTTTGAAGTGTAACAACCCCTTTGACTCCCAAACACACCAGCTCCTTTTTCCCAAAAAAGAGTTAACCCCAAAGTTCCAGTGTTGATGAGCTACCTGTAGACATCTCCTCACCAACCGGCTTTCCCCCTCTGAAAAAAAAAGGGTCAAAGCCACATCATCTCCATTGTTAAATGTCACTCCTCAAAGGTTTCTTTCATGGAATCTCTTCTATTTAAAGAAAAGGAGTGTTAATAAAGCTACAAAGTCCATAATAGGGAAGAGAACAACCATGTTCATGTAGTATTGTTTGAAGTTTGAACAAAGGATAGGAATTGACTAGTGCCATAGCCATGAGGTCTTTCAACTGGGTTTTTGTTTTGGTGGTGATGTTGGTCATGTGGGCTCCTGTTTCTAGAGGTGATGGTGAGGCACTGGGAGCCTCTTTCATCTTCGGCGATTCGTTGGTTGATGCCGGTAACAATAACTACTTATCGACGTTGTCGAAGGCGAACATCCCGCCAAATGGCATTGATTTTAAGGCGTCTGGGGGTAACCCGACTGGAAGGTACACCAATGGGAGGACCATCGGAGACATTGTTGGTAAGTGTTTGGCTTATTTCATTTCAGGTTCTCCTCCTAGCAGTATTGAATGAATTGAATGGTATGCGCATATAGAGGTGCAAATGTATGAATAATGGTCTAATTTAGGAGAAAGAAAGAAGTTGAAGGAAAAAAATTCTTAAAGGGATTCCTAAGACTAGCTTCTTTTTTTTTTTTTATAATTCAAGATAGAATTCAATTCCATGCAAACATGAATGAAAATTGATTTTATTCCTATGTTTTCTAGTTCTTTAACGAGTTGAGGTCGTCCAGCAAAGGGATCAGGTTTCAGGCAGGTGGCCCACCACTAGGGCTGAGTGGGCTGAACCACAGGTTTAGAAAAACTGACATTTTGAATGGGCCCAACCTGTGAGGCCAAGTCTGACCCGTTCAAAATTCTGATCCCTGATCTAATGCAGCTACCAACTACCATGCATTTCAACTGATTATGGGTTTTAATGCCCAAACCACAGGCCCACATGGACATGCGAATTCTCACAATGGACAAATATACCCCAAAATTTTAATCCATGGGATAACCCAGATCTGGACTACACTGGGGGCCCATATACTGTATCCATCAAGTGATCTGAAGCATTCATCTGATAACCCTTACTCTGAGTGGCAGTTCATAAAGAGCTTAACCCAAACTTCAGATCCTTTTTTTCAACTTTTTGGGTGAAGCCAAACTTCAGATCTTAAGCATCAGATTGATGGAATGCACCCAAAGTCTTCCTATTCGTTAGTTTTGGGTCATGGTTAGGCCCATGAGTTCATCCAACCTGTAGCACTTCTACAGTGTGCCCCATCAATAGTGAGATCCACCGGATAAACCGTTATTCTTTCTTTCAACAACTAATAACAACAACAACAATAATAACAGTAGTGATGATAATGGACTTGTGCTATCCATCTGGGGTTGAGTTTTTCTCTTGAGAGGAAAAGAAAAATAAAAGTTTTTTTTTTTTTTTTGTTGCAGGAGAGGAGTTGGGTCAACCAAGTTATGCTCCCCCCTTTCTCTCTCCAAATGCCACAGGCTCTGCCATACTAAATGGAGTGAATTATGGTTCAGGAGGAGGAGGAATCATGAACCAAACTGGCAGAATTTTTGTAATTTTTTCTCATCTATCCCTCCCTATTCTGTTTTCTTCTTCCTTTTACCATGATTAATCATGTGTATGAACAATTAGAGCTTCCATGCGTTTTTGTTTTGCAGGTTAATAGGATTGGGATGGATATCCAGATTGATTACTTTAACATTACTAGGAAGCAGTTGGATGGATTATTGGGACCCTCTAAAGCAATAGAGTTTTTGAGGAAGAAATCAATCTTCTCAATTACCATTGGAGCAAATGACTTCCTGAACAACTATCTCCTCCCACTCCTCTCAGTTGGAGAAAGAATATCTGAATCTCCAGATGCCTTCATTGATCACCTCATCACTAATCTGAGGGCTCAGCTAACTGTAAATCTTTTCTCTCTCTCTTTTGGTTGTTTTCCATTACTCATGCAGGGGAATAATTAGGAACATTTGACAACTATATTTTTTGTGATGGCCCTCCAATTGTTGGGTCTGCTGGATGAACAGTCTAGATCAAACATTCACTTAGCTGACCCAATATAGTTGAGACAATGTTTTGACGATGATAACGATGATGATATATGTTATATATAAATAAATTAGTATTTAATATTATATCTAATTTACATACTGCACATTACTACATTTGTTATACACTCTGTCAAACAAGTATTTCAGGGCAAAGACCCACTGACCTGGGCCTGAACTCAATTTTTTGTCAGGCCCAAAAGGCATCGAAACCCATAGATTTTAGATGATGAAATTTCCAAAGTTTAAACCACAACTCTTGGATGTTCATTTGGTGGTGAAACTGACCCACCCCCGATCCTCACGGTCCTTGATTGCACTGATTCCTGAGTTGGCACTAGCCTGGGTAGGCGGGCCAGACGGATCCCACTAAATAGGTATTCAAGTATCGATCGAAGTTGAAGTAGTCGACCCAGACCCAATTATCAAGCAGCCCAAAAGAGTCCATGCCTAAATTTTGTGGGTTTGGGTCTTTCAGGTATCTGAGTAATGCAAGATCCCTTTAAGGCAATAGAGTTTTTGTGGAAGAAATCAATCTTCTCAATTACCATTTGAGCAAATGACTTCCTGAACAACTACCTCATCCCACTCCTCTTGTTGGAGAAAGAATATCTGAATCTCCAGATGCCTTCGTTGATCACCTCATCACTAATCTTAGGGCTCAGCTAACTGTAAATCTTCTCTATTTTGGTCCTTTTTCATCACTCAACCGTTGGAACAATTAGGAACATTTGACCACCATATATATATATTATGGCCCACCAATTGTTGGGCCTGGATGAACAGTGTAGATCGTACACTCAAGTAGCTCATTCTGACATAGTTGTATATGACTTTGATAATGACGACGACGATATATATTTTATATAAAAATAAATTCATTTTAATATTATATCTAATTTTATACAGTATGTTTGTTATACACTCAGGTAAACAAGTATTTTGGTTTTCATTTAAAAAAAAAACTAGTATTTTGGTAAAGACCCGATTGACTCGGACATGGAACCATTGGTCATTCAGCCCCAAAAGGCATCAACAATGACGGATTCAAGATTTTCGTATAAATGGTGTGGCACATGGTCAAGTATAAAAATTAAATAATCAAATCAAATCTTTTAAGAGCTTATCTAAGGTTTCTAGAATGCACCAGCGTGTTAACACTTGGTTCTGCCCCTGGACATCGAGACCCATAAGTTCCCTTTTGTCATACTCAGTGGCGGAACCAAAGGGGGGCTGGCAGGGGCCATGGCCCCCCCAAAATTTCAAAATCCCCCTTTTTCTTTATAATATTGTTATAAATTTTTAGATATGGCCCCCAAAAAATTTCAAAAAGACCCCTATTTGTTTTAAAAAATACATTTATTTTTTAATTGTGGCCCTCCCAAAATAGTTTACTTACATTGTGGCCCTCCCAATGAAGAATTTATGGGTCCGCCTCTGGTCATACTCTCAGCTACTTCTCAGCCCATGATCTAGGTTGTTGAAGAAATTACTCATATTATAAAGCCAAGTTTTCAAGAGATTAAATCACAGTTTTGGGATGATCATTTGAAGGTGAAACTGACCCACCCCCTATCCTCAAGGTCTTGAGTAAAGCGCTACTTCCTAAATTGGCGCCAGCCTAGATAGGCCATTAGGCCTTACACAGCAAGTACATAGGTATTCAACTATGGACCGACCTTGAAGTAGACCCAAACCTGATTTTCAAGCAGCCCAAAAGAGAGTCCATGCCTAAATCTTTTCGGATTGGATCTTTCAAGTATGAACCGATCTTTAAAGTACCGAATTTTGGTAAGGGGCGGATGTTCTTACCTGACTGCTCGGGATTCTAACTTAGACAGACACCGTTCCTCACCCGATGCTGTACTACCTCACCAGAGGGCAACTACCCTCACCAGAGAGTTCCCCCACCTCACCCGAGGTGTACTCCCCTCACTATAGGACTAGCGGTCTCCTAACCCACCTAAGCTGGGATTAAAGAAAAAAGCAACTTAAGAGTACGTTTGTGTGACACTAAATCTGCAGAAATAAAGGAGACTGCCGCCCCATTTTTTTCACCTATTTTTTCTTCCATTTGGTGCATTTGTTTTCTCAAAAAAAAAAAAACCTCTTTTAGGGTATTAAACCCGTGCGAGAGAAGATTTCAAGATCCCCCGACTTCCGTCTCTACGAAATAGAAAACCGATGTTTCCTATTTCACAACGTTACAAAAAACAGTGTCAAGGGCGTGTGTGATGAGAGGATTCTATAATTGAAAAGAATATTATTTTGATTTTCGTGCAATCTACTATTTAGTTGTTCTGTGTGGGACATCTCCTTTAAAAAAAAAGGAAAAGAAATGAACTGATTTTTCTAAATAGAGAATATTTCCCGTGTGAGGAGTACGAATGGAAATAAAAATCAAAGAGAGCGGAATCATCCCAATGCACAAACAAGTTCTATGGGAAATCAACCCATTTATTATGCATTTATCTTCTCCTTTTTTATCCTTTTATTCTATGTTTCTTTTACTATTTATTTTCAGTGACTTCTTCTTTCGAACAAAAAAATTGCAGAGGCTTTACAATTTGGATGCCCGAAAGTTTGTAATAGGTAATGTGGGGCCCATAGGCTGCATTCCTTATCAGAGGACCATCAATCGAGTGAACCAGGATGAATGTGTCAAGCTACCTAATCAACTGGCAGTCCAATACAATGGCCGATTGAGGGATCTTTTAACTGAGCTCAACGAAAATCTTCCAGGGGCTACATTTGCCTTGGCGAATGTCTTTGATCTAGTCCTGGAACTGATCACCAATTATGCAAAATATGGTGGGTATTACTTTATTTCTTCTTTTTCTTTCTCTTTCTTTCTTCCAATCACAAATGCTGGCATGTGGCCATTGGCCTTATTATTCATGGATTTTACATGCCTATCAATATTCAATACTAATATAGAACTGTGTAGAAATTGAATTGCAATTTGGGCTTGTCCAAATCTAACCTCAGACTCAACAGAAAGTGAGGGTTGGGCTTGTTCTGTTTTGGGTTAGATTTGGGCTGTGAGAACCTGAATTTTACCCAAGTTTCTCCATTATATATCAACAAAGGTATACATTTTGTATAACAAGTAGCAGTACAGTCAACTAAATTAAATTAAACGTAGAAAAAGCACACTTTAAATTTGGGTAGTCAAGACAAAAGCTCTTAAAATGAAGGTGCTTACTATTGCAACTTCGAGATTATGGGTTCAAAATCATGCTACCGATAAAAAGAAAAAAAAAGATATTCAGCATGCAAAGTCACCCATTGCAACCTAAATTGCATGAAGTTAAAGAATTTACAATCTGTGTGTGCACATCATCCCAATTTTTGCTCCAAGCATAGCACGCCCGATGTTGGATTGATTACATGTAAAATATATAATTAACTTCAATATTTGTATTCTTTTAAAGTTTTGTTTCTACCTACTTTGATTAAATTAGAGAGGCAACCTCTCATTTTAATTTTTCAATTAACAGAAAGTAATCATAATCATTTTTTCTTTAACCATTGTGCAATGCAGGATTTAGATCTGCAAGCAGTGCTTGTTGTGGTAATGGGGGCCAATTTGCAGGAATCATCCCATGTGGGCCTACATCTTCTCTGTGTGATGATCGTTCTAAGTATGTGTTTTGGGACCCATACCATCCAAGTGAGGCCGCAAATCTTATAATCGCCAAGCAACTCATTGATGGAGACTCTAAGTATATTTCACCTGTAAATCTTCGACAATTGAGAGATCTTTAATTGTAAACCCCTTATATTCTTTCATTATTAATTCACTTTGCTTTGATATTTCTTTCCCTCTCTTTCTCTCTCTACACTCCACATGAAAGGACTAGAGTCTGAGCTTTCTTTAGTGTGATATCCACTAGTGAATTGATTAATGAGTATGAAATTATAATTATGTTAATTGAAACTACACATGTTAAGTACATATTCCAAGAAGGTATGTAATATGAATGACTTGTATTAAGAAAGGAGAGTGAAACAAGGGGACAATCGTAATATCTAATCATTTCTCTATATTAAAAGTGATTTGTGCTATTGCCTAATATAAATGGTTTTGATGCATGAGAATCAAATATTTGTCGACAAGTTTTAAAAAAATAGGGGTATTAATTCTTTTTACAAAAGCATACAAAATGTACACACATACGAATATTATTTTTTCGGACTTGTTTATATGATGAAATGCAAAATGGAGAATTCTTACTAACGTTTTTAAAGGACATATTTCTTTATCAGAATTCATGAAATTCTTATTCGAAAAATTTCAAATTGAAACGTGACTAGCAATACAATAACAAATTTGAATTACTTCACCCACAGGAGCAAATTTTTGAAATAGCACTTGAGGGACAAAATTTTGAAATAATTCTCCCCGAGATGAAGATGATAATGTTCGGATGACATATTTGCCACAGTATGAATGAACGGTCGCGATCATCCAGCTGTTCAAACAGACACATTGATAAAACCCGACCGAGTCAATGAGAGAGAGAGACTCAAAAAAGGAGGGAAAGAGATTTTTAAATCGTTGTTTCCAGTTCAGTGTCAGAACCGTAATTAGTTGGAAAGAGAAGCACTAATTGGCAAAAGAAATCGTCAAAGGGAAAGACCGACATGTTCAAAGGAAGACAAGGAATGGAAGGAGGCATTTCGGGGAATCTGAAAGCGACGTGTGATAGGTTTCGGTGGGCCCCATTCCGTCGCCACTGCTCCCTTCGCGTGCCGCCCGAATCGCACCCCCCACCTGCTACCGCCCGACACGTGCCACTGCCACCATCCAGCATCTGATCTCTGATCTGATCCTCTGACTCTGACCCACCACCACCATATCCTGCCCGCTCGGTCAGCGCGGGCAGCTCCTTTCCTTTCCCATCATGACGACATCATCATCATCTCCTCCTTCTTCTGCCCAAGGTCTCACATCATTTTGACTGGCCCCTTTGATTTGTACAAAAGATCTTGGCCGTTGATTGGTGATCTATCTGTTTTCTTTGATCGTTGGAGAGTGGGCCATGGGTTGGTTTAGACTTTAGAGTGGTTTGATGATAAAAAAAAAAAAAAAAAAAAACAGTGGGCCATGATGGCTAGGTAGGTAGGGGAGTAGGGAGAATTTGGAGACACGAGGCTCAAGGAATGTGAGAGGAGCCTTGGGACTGAGGAATCATATATTCTCCCGTCTCTGTCTGCCTCGATTGCAGCCCTTATTCTGTACAAGTCCAAGACTATAGTCTATGTGGGTGTGAGCCCATGCGCTATATGCCTACGCGCCACACAAATGCCGACATAATTTCTTATGAAGGGCCCGGCCCCTCTTTGTGTTTTAGAGGACATTTCAGAAGTCCTATCTTGAGAAATATATTTGTGAATTTCAAATGCCATCCTTTAATTGGACTTCACATGTATATACTATCTACGCCCCCTTTATTTGCAAGAACTATTGTTTGTGAAAATTTGAGTGAGGTTCTTTTAATATATAGTGTTGGGTTTATGTCTTCTATTTTGAAATTAATTAGATTAGTTTATTGACTTAGTTAGAGACTTACCTTGAAATAAGGGTATATTGGTAATTTTATTGAGGGTTTTTTTACGATTTAAAAAAGAGAGTATTAATATATAAGATGTAACCTGTAAATCTTGATGTAGGTATATTGCCAAGCCATGCAATGTCTCGTGTCTTTTTATTATTTGTGGATTGCTGGTCTTCACACTTCTACAGACACGCGTACAATACATAGTCTCTCGAGTAGAGTTGCAAATGATTTATGTATCATCTCGTATTTAAAAAACTGAAAATCTGAAAATTTTATGGGCCAAAAATAACATTCCACATATTTATTTTTGTGATTTTTCACCATTTCAAATAGGAAACTCATTTTTTTTTCCAAGGACAACAATAGGGATTGGATTTTGGGTGGGATAGAGATTTTGAGTCGAAGGTCAAATTCGGTTTGGATAATTCAGACTTCATTTCATCTTGGACTAGAGCTTATTACTTGCATTCAAGAGAGACTTGGTTGGCCAAATTTCTCTCTTGAAAAGCCCTAGTGCTCATGTGGGTCTCGTTTGTTTTGTGATTTGTGAAGAAACTGTTTGCTAGGATAATGCCATGAGTGGAGCTTTGCCAGGTCAAGGATTATAGAGTTGGATACAGTTTTGAGAAAAAAATAGAGGGAAATTGCTTTTTCATTCTGCTTAACAATCTTCACAAATTTAGTCCATACAAATGATTTGGACATTCTGTGCCATAGTGAGACCTGCCTTTTGAAATCCATGTCATTTAAAATAGACACCCTCAAGATATATGGGTTATCCTCAACTTTTACAATATTTTATTCCACCCTTAAATCAACTCTCGATACAATATAATCTTATACATATTTATCATCATGTTTTTCATCAAATACTTAATTCAATGGTGATACCCCACCCCACACACACTAACTCAAGGATTACACTAGGTTGAGGGATCCGGACCCATCGACCAAGGTGAACTCAAATAGTCAAAATTTTTATAATTGTTGGATGGATGATTGGTCTGGTTTCTAAGCCTTCTTCTAATATCTAGACATTTGGATTGCACATGACAAAACTTGAGTTGTTACATAATCATTATTGCCAAAAACTTCACATCCAAGGTTTGGTTTTATTAGTAAAATATTGTCTCACCACACACATGGTGATGACGAGATGACGTAGCTAGCCCCCCTTGTATTTGATATTTGAACATAATGAACTAATTGTACAGGATAGACTTATTTTCCACCTACAAACAAGCATTGTTATTATATGGATAGGTGTTGAGGGTCCACAGAAGAACATGTTCTGATTATGAACAATAAGAGGTGGAACTCATAACGTTGACAGCTATCAGACAAATTCATGCGTGAGATGTCCCACCGTTCCCTGGTGACATTGACAAATGAATAGTGGATGTCAATTGGTCATCCCTAACATGGCCCACTTAATCAGCAGAAAAGCCATGTTCCAGACATAGTCAGAGTTCATCAGGCCACTAATGTTGGCAATGGGTCAGATTGAATAGAGTTGGATTGGGTCGGAAATGGGTCCAATCAAATTAATCCAACAAGGTAAAAGGCTATGGCCCAGAGCAAAACTCTACCCTTCTTTCATCAGTTGGAAATGAGAAACTAAACCTAGTTCAAAAATATGAAAAATATGGCCCCCTTTTGAGTGGCTACAAGGCTAAGGTTCAAATACTAAACTGAGTTTTAATTAAATCAATTTAACAACTGGTTTCCCATGAACTGCTTTATCATTCTAGGACCCGTTTACTTGGAGATATTTGTCACGTCCCCCGAACCCGATTAAAGAAATAACCGGATCCGGAGAGTGAATTTTAGGACTATTTAAAAATTTTGTCCTTTGGGCCCACGGATCGTAGTCCGCGGTGAGGATTTAATATTTCAAACCTCTTTTATACCAATAAACATGGAGTTCATAGAACTCTAGGCATATGGAATCTCAAGCAATGGATAATAATCTCATTAAATTAAAATTGCAAGAAAGAGTAACAAAACTAAAAGATCAATCTACTAACTAACGAAATCCTCACACGCGTCCTATGGTTTCTACAATTTTTAACCAGAGAAACCAACCACTGCTCTGATACCAATCTGTCACGTCCCCCGAACCCGATTAAGAAATAACCGGATCCGGAGAGTGAATTTTAGGACTATTACTTGGATTATTGATCCATCTCAAGTTTTATTGGAAATAAGACCGGTAACCTAGGTTTGGGCCTTAGATGTTGGAAACCATCAATTTACTCTCACTTGACCATTAATGGGATTGAAATCGAATCACGTGCTTGGTGTGAATTCGATGGGTTGTCTAGGTATTCGTGTATTACACGTAGTGTAACCTAATGCACATGGAGTTGAATTTAATGATGTTCAACATGATTGTACACCAAGGAATTATCCTAAAAGCATCATTGATTCAATTTCCACATGTACTCCGTTAGAATACGTAGGATACAGGGATGACACCACTTACCTAGGGTTGGATTGTAATTCTTCCTTAACTTGTGACTTGTATCCGTTGCTAACATCTCCTTGTGCCCTTGACATAAAACACGTAATCAATTATGAAACATAAACTCTTATAGAATTTAGGACTTGGACTTGACTTAGAGTGTACCATAGGAACCCGTGTCTTGTTTGATGAACATGACTGGCTAGTAATGGAAGGGGATTATCACGTGGCTTGCTTGACTTGTATTATTTTGGAGAAGATAATCCCTAAAATCTTGTCTTGTACATGGAACTAGCCAGACTTGCTTGTCTTGTCTGTTCTTGAGTCAAAACCACTTTATTATTGTTTGCATATCATGGCCATCTGCAGTTTGGGATTTAATGACGAATCGGTTACATCGGTTGTCAGGGTGGGCAGTCGGCGTAGGACGGCGTTCATGGCGTTGAATAGCTGGGAGCGGGCTAGGACCGTGCTGCTATTCCCAGGACAGGGAGCTAGGATCCCACTGGAGCCGGACTATGTATCAGTAGTCCAAGGGGATTGTTACTGGTACCCCCGGGAGGTGGCATAGGACATCCTCGGAGTCTCCCTCTTACTTGTCTTGCTTGCATTTGCATGGATAGTGGTTATTGTTAGATGATTGCTAGGATTCCTGTTATTGCTTCTGCTTATTAATCTCGCTTTATGCCTAGCTTCATATTCTTGTATTCGTATGATCTTATACCTGTCATTACTCTATACTTGATGCATGTCGTGTTTATTATGTTTTGTATATCTATTGCTCAATATGTCGTTGACTTTGTTCCTTAATGTACAGACACATCAGGTGAGTTCTTCTATAAGGAGCAGGCAGGTGAGGAGATCCCAGAGGATCTCCAACCAGCAGAGGAGGCACGAGAGTGGCGTGCAGATGACGTAGAGTAGCGTCATCACTCCCGGCATGAGAGAGATACATGGGGATTCTTTTAGATTATTCTTTATTCATTATTTCTCTCGTTGGACCTTTCTTTTATTATTGACTTCCATATTTTTATTGGCCTTGTATCTTGGGATGGCCAATGTAATAAATAACTTAATTCTTAGTTTTGTTACTCTTTCTTGCAATTTTAATTTAATGAGATTATTATCCATTGCTTGAGATTCCATATGCCTAGAGTTCTATGAACTCCATATTTATTGGTTTAAAAGAGGTTTGAAATATTAAATCCTCACCGCGGACTACGATCCGTGGGCCCAAAGGACAAATTTTTTAAATAGTCCTAAAATTCACTCTCCGGATCCGGTTATTTCTTTAATCGGGTTCGGGGGACGTGACATATTTCTTATGGGAACTCCTTATAATAATGGCAGTTGTTGTCGTCATAGAATTCCAATTCCCTATTTGAATAAGTAGAATTCATAAAATCAACCCATAGAAATATCAAAGTTTTTAAAATGCTACATTGTAGCATTTGTTAAACATGGTGGAAGACAATCTGGGAAATTCATAATAATCCCACAATAAAAACCCAAAGTTGACAATTCCTGTGACACGCTAAGCAGGATTTAAAATTTCCTATTCCATTCAGGAGAATTTATAAAAGTGGCATTCCAATGTTACTTTTGTCATACAAAATTCTTAGAAATTCAATGTTCCAAATACCAACCGCCCTTGAGCATTTTGAAATTCCATATAGGAGACATCATTTGCAGTACTATTGTTATAAATACCATGTCAATTATTCTTACCAATATGCAGCTCAGTTTCAAAAACTACCTTATCCATTATTTCTCAAATATAATTCATGTCGAATTACATGCTAAATTAAAAACAGTCAAGTAGATCTACTAACTTGACTATCATATATGGGCCCATTTTTAGCCCAACCCATTTGCTAATTGGATTGAAATATCCATTTGGTCCACTAAGAAATTGACCCATGAGGAATAGAACGAGAGTATAGAGATTGAGAGCGCATAAGCATAAGATGAGAGGGCGAGTAGTAGTGTAATAAGAAGAGGAGTATTAGTAGTAGTAGGAAGGGTAGGGTAGGTTTGTAATGTCAGGAAGGGGCAGAGGAGGCGAAGTTGGCGGGTACCGAGAAATCCGGCAGAGAAGAAGAAGAGAGAGAGGGCTGCTTGTACGGATTGGAGAATCTGATGCGGACTCGACGTCTTGGCGCTGGAGCGGGTCACCCCAATTATTGCTCCCCACGCTGCCCGACATCAATCATGCTGTCGCTACTGTCTCCAACCCCCCCTCTCTCTCTCAAGTCTCAACACAACTACTACTACTACTGACGGTTAGCCAAGCCAAACTCTAATCACGCACTCCACTACTCCAATCGGCTCATACATCCAGATTATATTATTATTAGTTTGTAATTTATTCATCATTATACAGATATGGGAGAATGGTCTCACCCACACTTGTCTCCCTTCATCTCCTTTGTATGGGAACCTACAACCAGACTTGCAAACAACTCATATGTATTTTAGCTCATGAAGCCGATTTAAAAGAATTTGACATCAATAGGAGGAGGACAGACAGAGAGGACTCAGAATAGCAGCCCCATTAACACCCTAAAGATTAATGATATCTTAATTATAGATTTTTTTAATTTAATACAGCTCTATGCAAAGGTTCAATGAGTATAGAATTAGGCCTTATGCCATTCATGGGATGAGAAGAGTATCAAAAGGAGTTAAATTGATCAAAGTGCCCCCCCCCCCCCCCCCCCGAGCTTTTTCCCTTAATGTGATGGATGATCTTGTTTCATCAAAAAAATCTTCAAAAATGGTTGTAATAAGAATCTTAAAAGATTGCTATTATGGGGTCCATGCACGTCCTATACATGGATTACAGGATCAACTCAATCCAGCCCCTCAACCCCAACAAATACTACCCCACATAAACATGGATGAGCTCAATTATTGCACCTAAATGATATTTCAATCAAATAGTGAATATCACCTTAATTAAGAAATATATTTTCTTTAACTTGCTGCAAACTTAATTTTTGCAAAAGATTTAAGCAAGCAAAGTAATCAAAGAGTAAGATCTCTTATATTGCACCCATTTGGTGTGGTGTAGTACCTTTCAATGGGTAATCACAGAGTCCACATGAGTAGGAACAAAATTGATTTTCTAAGCCTCTTCATCTATTGTGGGCCATCATTCAATCATCTAACAAATGGATGGCTATTAAGAAACCACTACACGTATAACATCTCAGACCCACATGCATTGCTTACCTGAGGGCAATTGGCATGATTTATTAAGGTAACAATATGAACTTAAGTTCCTACTCCAATGTCTAAACTCTGTCCATAAAACTAGGCCACCCTTTAATAGCTTGATCAAGTCACATTAAGTTGTAGCTTAATAAGTGCGAATGCAAGGTAACTAAATTTCAGCCAAATCCTAGTTCATAAGTGGTGATTTAATTCACATTTACTCAGCGTAGAGTGGGTCCTCTCTTCATAAGTAAGCATGAATTTTGTAAACAAAGCAAAGCCCATGTTACATACTCAATGCCATCAAAACTCTAACATCATAAATTCAATAATCCCCCACCTTCCAACGCATCCTCATCATCTTTGGGAATGACTTGTCCATACATCAACTTCCCAACTTTATAATTAACTAAGCACTTCTACTAATGACATGATTTATTTAGTAGCTTCCCAATGATTATAACTGATTAAGAACTTCCACTAATGACATAATCTGTGTAGTATTATACAATATGTATGTGTTACATAGGGATATATATATACTCAATGGTTTGTTGGCGTGGCATCATAATAGATGGGCCATTTGTAGAGATTTTGTTGGAGATGTGTGTGGAACAGGAGAGTTAGTCAAAGGTGACCAAGAAGAACCGTAAGAAAGTTGGAAGCAAGAAGATTGTGATGCTCGTGCACCCTTGTGGGTTATTCACTTTGCCAAGAATAGCAAGGACGGTTCTACTGAAATCAATAGCAAAATCATAAACGTATTTTTGAGATAATCTCTACTCACATGCAATAACTGAAAGCCGTTTCACTAACAAGATCATAAATATGATTGTTACGAGTTTTAGAAAACAGGGTGCTAAAACTAAACCAGAGGTCGAGTTGTATAATTGGCTAGCTTGGTTTGAGAATAGCTCTACTGGTTTTAGCCATGACGTCATAATAACAAAAATAGGATTATTAGCATCTACCTATCTATCCCGCCGTGGTTTTATTTTGCTAATATGGGCAGTTTTAACCTATTTTTAACCCATTAACGGGTTTGAGTTGGATTGTAAAATCAAAGGCACAAACCAATCGAGTCCATATGTGCAGTTCAATTTGACTTTTAAATGCGAGTACAAACCTATATTTAACCACCAAATAAGAGGTTTAGACATTTGAAAGAGAGAAAAAAAAGATGATGATGATTAGGACGACATTGATAATAATATAAGATCCATAAAGTGAAGATAATTGAAAAAGAAGAAAGTGAGAAACACGATATAATACTACGCAGGAATTCTATGAATTAAGACATAAGCATCATATGTAAAGATAAACAAATGCAAATGTTAGATTGCTGTTTCACTATGTGTACGTTGATGTTAAGCATATCAATAGAGGAAAGGAAAAGGCATCATATGCAGGCATTGTATCAGATTTTTGGCGTTGTCAAGTTCCACTGTCCTAAGTACTCAAGTTTCACCATCCTAAGTACTCGTGTATACTAACATGGAAAGTATTCAAGTACATCCATCGCTCTATTTTAGAAAGTGTCAAATACAAAAAGGGGAGTTCTATGTACTTGACACTCTCCTTTCTGTACTTACACTTTCTAAAGGGGGGTGTCCCTCACCAAAAATGGTGAGGGATGGATGCACTTGAATATTTTCCTACTAACATTATACAAACAACTATGCTTGTACAAAGAGTCGAAAAGAATAAACAATCAGCGACTTTGAACTTATTATCTAGGGTTTTCGAGAAATAGTGAACAAAAACAAAATCAAGATGCATGGTGTAAAGTGGTATCAAGAGCCTCTCAACTTTTGAGACTTCAATTCCAATTTGTATCCAAAAATATCATGAATAGAATATCCAAAAAGCAATTCAATCGCTGCCCAATGCAACATTACACCATCCATAATAGTGAGATTTCATTTGATGAAGGAGGAACCATCTACATACCACATGATAGGTCTTGACCCTACCAACCATGCTTTGTTGTATAAAAAATTAAGATTGGGTAACATAGGTAGTTTTTTTTTTTTTTTTATAAATTTAACCACGTTTTTTCTAAGGGAGAATGTCAAGTAGGATAAGTCTGGTGCTCTAATATTTACCTACATTCTCTCAATTGAAAAAGAATATAGTAATTAATAATTCATTGTTTCATAAACTTAAATCAGATGATGAATAATCACCATATTTATCTTATTATCTTCGTCAATTTATATTTAATAGCACTAATGGACCCACAAACTAACCCACAAGTGTTATTCAAAAATAGAATAAAATGAGAACCCAAGAAATCTCGGGCCATCCAGATTGCAATTGATTCAAACTGGACCCCACCCACAATTCAAGACTAAGAACCATGAACCATCCGAACAGTGGGCTTTGAGCATCAGCTTCTCACTCGGCTTAACCCCTCCTTCGAAGCCGGCTCGCTCGCACCCGGGTTTTATTCGCCCGAGACACGTTTCCCACTCCTCACCGGACGAATCTCACTCTCCTTCCCCTTATAAACCCTCAACCCCCCCTCCCTCTCTCTAACCCTCACAACCCCCCTCTCTCTCTGTCTCTCTCTCTAGATTGGCAATGACGTCCGACTCCGGCGAGCGAAGATCGGTCCGAGGCCCTCCAATGCCCTCTCCGGTGCCGGAGGCGGAGCAGCACCTCCCCTGCCCCCGCTGCGACTCCACCAACACCAAGTTCTGCTACTACAACAACTACAACCTCTCCCAGCCCCGCCACTTCTGCAAGTCCTGCCGCCGCTACTGGACCCAAGGTGGCACCCTCCGCGACGTCCCTGTTGGAGGTGGCTCCCGCTCCAAATCCCACCCCCAGTCCAACAAGCGCTCTCGCACCTCCTCCTCCTCCTCCGCCGCCTCAGCTGTCGCCGCCTCCTCTGCCGCTCCGACCTCCGCCATCTCCTCCATCAACATATCCGGATCTGAGATGCCGGCTCCGATGCCGGCGTCTGAGCTGGAAGGGTTTGGGAGCTTCAGCTCTCTCCTCGCCTCCTCCTGCCCCGGGTTTTCTGGCTCTCGGCGACCCGGTCGTGAACCGGTCCGGACTCGGAGTCGGGCTCGATGGGGTTGGGTTCGGACTCGGTCGAGGGGTTTGGCCGATGGCTGGGGACGTGGCGGAGGCTGCTTCGACCACGTGGCAGGTTGGGATCGGAGATGGATTCAACGATGGGGATTGCTTCACTTGGCCTGATCTCGCCATCTCGACTCCTGGAAACGGATGCTTGCCATAAGTGGATGATCGGTGTCGGGTTGTGGTTGCAGTTCGTGATTTGTAGCTGTTTCGGGGGTTTTTATGTTAGAGTTGGTGTCTGTTACTGAGGATGAACGATATATCGGGTTTTTAGACCAGTGGGTGTGTCGGGAAATAGAAGAAAATGAGTGTATGTATTAAATTAAAGAGGGTCGTGTCTAGTCAAATTTTCTCTTTTGTTTCATTTTCTGTTTTTTTTTTTTTTTTTTTTTTAGAGTCAAAAAGAAAATTTTCTCTCTTGTTTTTTTAAGGGGGTGTGTAAGTAAAATGAAATGTGGGAATTGCAGTTTGGTTGGTATAGAGGTATATGATTCTGTTGTTGTAATGGCTGCATTTCTTTCAAGATTATTGTTGTGATTTTTCATGCCCCATATTGGACGGTTGGGATTCTCAATTTTGGGTGCTCATTACAATGGGTGGGGCCCAACGTTTGAATTGAGATGCATGTGGATGTTTTTTCAACTGTACCACAGCATGTGAATGTGGTTTACAACTTCAGCATACATGGACAGTTGTTTATAGCATGGGAATTGATTCCTGGTGGCATGAAAATCAATGGCTGAGATTTCAGATAGCATGGCTTTGATGAGCATGGGTGACTGTGGCCCACCTGCTGAAAGGAGCTGGTCTAGTCAATCTTGTTTTGTTCTTCGCCATGGAAGGTTCCCAGATGTGGATGGTAATGGGATGGGTTGGGTCGGTCTGGGCCTGAGTATTGTGCATATCCCATATATTTTTATAGGCTCAAGGGAAAACTACCCGTTCAACCTAGGTAGACTGAACCCGGAAGTTATAAAGGGGTCATTTCAAACAACTGTTGATTGATTTAAACGGGGCTAGAAAGATGGAGTTGGGTTCGTTTTGGCTCAGGTTGATGGGTCAAAGACTTGAGATGAACTCAGCTTGGCTCAACCTACTAATTTTTAGTGGGAACGTCGATGTATATATAATATAAAAAGGGTCAGCCCAGACCTGGATTTGGTTGGGTCGATTGGGCTCGTGGCCAGTATGATCAGGGATTCCCTTTCCTAATTTTACAGATAAACAAAGTGTTGTGCGCAAAACGAGAGGATGGCGGCCATCAAGTTACAAGTATCCAAATAGTGCCTCAAATAAAACCCACACTTATCTGCTCACAATCCCATGAAAAATGGAAATATTCCAGATAAAGATGCAGAAGATTTTAGCAATCATCAAATAGCTTTTTAGAAGATATTCTATTGTCAATACAGAGAGTTTAGTGTTATTTGCAAATGGGCAAATATGTTTTTTTTTTTTTTTATGTTGTTGACAAGATAGGGTATCTTTGGGGTCTTCGAAAAGTGACTATTCTCCGGTCACGTGAGCCCAATCGAACCCACAACCACCAGTACTGAGCTGTAGTAGTCCTCGCCAACTGCACTACCCCTTTTAGGCTTTAAGAGGAATGGGCAAAGATTTACAGTCCTGAATTCAGATTACGGGCCTGAAAGGTTGGACCAAGTCTAGCCCATTTAAATACCATCAGTCTTTATGTGAAACATAGGCCTAGGCCCATTCCATTGAACTACCGAACTGCATAATTAAGCCTGGTCCCTCCAAAGAACTGAAAGCATAAATTCATCCCATGCAGGTCAAGCTTGATCCTGGTCTATGCTGGCCCAGCTTATGAACACCTCTGGCTCGTGGATGCGTGGAAACAAGAGGGAGATTACTCCTGACCGTGGCATGGGTCATGGCTACCTACAATTTTCTGTGAATGGTATTGTTACTAAAAGTAGAAAGACATCACCCGATCCCTATTTCTCAAAGGGTCATCAACCTACATGGAAAAAAAAGCACCTCATGGCCCGGCATGGGTGTGGTCACCAATGGATTCTTCTTAATTTATCACCTATCAATGCTCTCGAACCTACTCATTTATTTTATATATAATAACTGAAAATATATAGTTTGAAATCAAAGTTTTGGCCATTAGAAATTAGGGTGTGCGTTAGGACTGAAAACTTGATTATTTTGTTCCTAACACTCCATCATGGATGAACTGTTCTAAATCTCCCCCCTTCGTATATTAACGTGTTGGGATGTGTGGTAAAAATATTCCATCAAAACATAGGCTAAAACTCCATTCAAGGCCTTTTAACTCTCAAATCCCAATTACCAATGTGTAAACTTTAAATCCTATTTCTGTGAGGACCTCTGTCTGATCTTGGCTCCAACTGCAGTGGCTTTTGCCCTTCTAACTTTGAAAAACAATCCATTGCATGGCATTAATAAGTAGTTCTTTGTTAAAGGTCATCATGCAGATGTAATAAGCCTTAAAACTGCAAATAATAGGCCTACGCTATATTCTCTAATTACAGTAAAAACCGAAGTAAAGTAGAGTCGAATCAGCCATGTGTTAGCAGTTAGTAATTCATGATGTGCTGGTCTCATTTTCTCATAAAGAGGGGGTGCTTTAATACTGGCAGTTTGGTCATAAAAATCTTGTTATACATTAATATGGGTACCATCATGAGTTCTATAAGAGAATTCATTAATTTGAATATATAGCATCTAACTTCGCACAAATACACCAATCACCATCAGAGCTTAAGATAGCTGATAAAATTATTTACATTTATTTACACGTGGACATAACAAGACCCATTCTTCAGATTTTTTTTTAATGGAAAGATGTTTTTTTTTTTCCCTTTCTAGTTACCAACCCATTTTAATGATCAGAATAAAAGAGAGATATTGTGTAATTCTCACTCCATTAGGGACATTCATCGCGATTTATTATCAAAGTGTTCTCACTCAAATCTCAATCCAATTACTAGTGATCAGCTATAGTTGAATTAAAAAAGATACATAATTGGATGTAAGTGATAAGAACATGAGTAAATGAAAGAGATTAAAGTGTAATTTGGCAAGGTCTATTTCTTATGTTTATTTCACTTGGGACCGATTCAAATAGATTTTCTGTGCTTTTGGCTTTTTGGCAAAGCCCATATGGTTGAAAAGGTAATCAAAATATATCTTTCTCAAATAAATATGAATGTCTCAAGCTATCAAATTCATTTTGCCTTTCTCCTGACAAGTTTGTTGATATAATTTTCATCATATGACAGGTTTGTATGTGCTAGTTTAATCTTATGACAAATTTGCTTGTGCTACTATTATAAGAAGATTTTGCTCATATAATTATTTTAATTAACAATTTTGCTTGTCATAATTAAATCAGCCATATACGAAACAATCTATTTATAAAAAGATTTGATTGAAACAACAATTTCCAAACAGATTTATTTCAGTAAGCTCTATTTTAATAATTAATTAAGACTTCCCAAACCTACTGCAAGTATTAAGATACATGCAGAACAAGTTTTGAGGGACTTTTTGGATCACCAAGATCAAAAGGTGAAACTGGAAAGGTTAAACATACACACTCTAAGAGTACTTTTAATTCAATATAGTATTCACTTTTGTACTTGAAGGGAAGACTAGCAAATGAGTACTTCAACAACAAAACTGACTAAAAAGTTCTTTTTGCCCCGAGAATTCTGTTAAAAGTATTCGTAATAAGTTTGGATTTTCATCTTCTTTTAAGTAAAATTGATGTCCATTTCTTACTTGACTGATTAGGAAGCATTAATTGGGAATTAAAGTGGTCTGCACTCTGCAGTCTAAATATATAGGAGTGGCTTGCCATTTTTTCTGTGAACTTACTGTTTTTTGTAAGTTGAAGTGAAGTTGGTTAGAGTCTTTACTTGTTATGTACGTAGGCGTTAAGTGAATTTCATTGTAATTTATCAATCTTATTTTTGAATTTGTCAGGCTTCCTCTCATGCACCTAGTTAAAACTTGAAATTTATTCACTAGAGAGATGATGATCTTCCTCGTCGTATACCACCAGATGTTAGATGACTTTGAGATCTTCAATAACATAATTCAAACAAAGATAAAGGGATGTGGTTGGGAGTTCTATCTTTCACCTGGCTGTTCAAAATTCCATCTGTTAGCTCTCAGCGTGCTCTGAGGTTCACTCTTGTGCCATCGGGTCTCTCAAATGTCGATCATGGTACCTAGATATTGGATGGGTTATCAGGCAACAGTTGAGACAATCACATGGTCGAAATGATTTCCATTATTTTTTTTTCCTCTCTCATCCTTTCTTTACATTTATAAGAAAGAAAGAGTTCGAGTACCATAGGTGGTCACTGGAGTCAAATTAAGGTTGTAACATGGATTTTAAAAAGCTTGTAATGAGAGGAGAACCCCCTATAGGTGCCCATATGTCAATGGGGGTGATGATAGCTTTAAGAATACATTTGTGAGATTGCCCAAAAGACCAGGGGATGCATAACACACAGCACTGAGTTGTACAAAATCAGAATCAAACATCAATCAGTGGGCTAAGGTATCGGTCAAATCTAATCAGTGGTCCTTTCTAGTTACTCCAGGCCCAGAAATGTGAACTGTTGTGCTGGGCCTATTCAAATATTCAGTTCTCATAGGCCCAGGCCTGGCCAATTGACAAGTCTAATTTTGTAAAGTGAAGAAACCCTTTATCATTGGGTCAAAGGGCATCATGGATAGGAAGCTGTGAATTGTACCTGACATTCGCGGGCCCTCTGCAATCATACCAAATGGCAGGATCATATGTAAAATGAGTGATCATTTTCTGAAATCTTCCAGAAAGAATCAAGGGTCATCCTAGATTTTCGACAAGTGGCATTCATTGATCCATGAAGTATCCAAGTAAAAGAATAAGCCTGAAGACAAGTGATATTGGGGGGGGGGGGGGGGGGGGGGGGGGGGGGGGGGGGGGGGGGGGGGGTGGTCTCCAAACCCATGATCTTGTCTTAATCCAACAGGTTAATGATATTCATTTGGTTTGCAAAGGAACGGGATAGTCTCACTACTGTTTTTAAACAAAACCTTCTAGGCCAACAATGATCAATAACACAAATGGATCAATAAATCAGAATCATGTCTGTCACATTTATTTTTGCCAGCCATTTAACACTATATTTCAAGTGATTTTAGCCTCAACGGTCCCTCTGTTTGGATGGGAATTCAGAAGGCCCGGAAATTCACCCATCAAAAATGGCAGAAAAGTGGTGATAATATGATTGGATAAGATTTGATTAA